>CM069859.1:12618055-12823055 GCA_036172795.1 Pelodytes ibericus
TTTTGATGTATACACTTTGTATATCATGCCAATGAGCGTTCATTGCATACACTTTGTATATCATGCCAATAAACTTTTGATGTATACACTTTGTATATCATGCTATTGTGGTTTAGATGCATAAACTTTGTATATTATGCCAATTAGTATTAAATGCATAACATTCGCATATCATGCCAATGACCTTTAAACTTGCCTTGGAGAACTCCTCACCCTGCCACTGCTTACTGAGCGCCGGGACGTCACATGACACCCCGACATTCAGATCATTCAGTAGTGCAGTGCGGGTTCCTCAAGCTGCCTACTGGTTGCATCAGCGCTGTATTTACCGTGAGGCTAACAAGGCAAATGTCTAGGGTGGCACTTACCTTGTATGACTTAAGGGTGGCACAAAACGCAAGAAAAAAAATGCAAAAACAAAGATGCCCCTTTAAAAAAAAAAAAACACATGCTTGCCGGTAGAGATGGGGGAGAGTTGAGTTCAGAATATCTCTCCTCACCATCGCTCTGCTCCCCGTGCAGTGTGACAGGGAAGTGCCGACAGGTCACGTGACATCAGACGTGCGCAGGGTCACATGACCTGTCGGCACAACCGCCGAGGAGCTGAACAGGCAGCACGGAGGACACCAGGGAAAAAGGTAAGTGCTGGGGGATGGGGGCATATTAATGGCAAATACTGGCATATTATTGGGCAAATTGGCAGAGACAAATTAAATGGCAAATAATACTGTCATAATATTGGGCAAATTGGCAGAGGCATATTAAATGGCAAATAATACGGGCATAATATTGGGCAAATTGGCTGGGGAACATTAATGACAAATAATACTGGCAATGTGTATGTAATGGGGTGATGGGGGCATGTAATTGGAGTGATGGGGCATGTCCTTGTTGTTCAACGTTGGTTATGGGGCATGTCCTAGGTGTGCATCGTGGGTATGGGTGGTGCCCAAATTTTGTCTGCCTAGGGCAGCACAAAACCAAGATACACCACTGGGTTGCAGCATTCTTTGCCTGCATGATCAGACCCTTCTCTGACTACCCTGGTGTAGCTGATGCAAGCCAACTTAGGGTATTAATGTGTATATACTGTGGCTAGCTGAGTATTTGCTCAGCCTGACAAGTTGTAGGGAGAATATGCCAGGCATTCTCGACTACAGTTAGACAGCAATACCCCCCCCCCCTTAAGATCTGTGGGTACCCCAGGATATTTGAACTATCCCACCCAAGTTCTGACAATAGTGCTTGGTGCAGACTCTATCGATGCCTGTTTTTACCCAGCTTTAGTATTTGTAAGGCACGGAGAGAGAGACCCATAAGGGTCACCAAATTCCCACAGCTGAGGTCTCCTTAAGTGTACTTCAGTAACTTCAATCACTTAGTAGAACTCTGCCATCAGTTGCCTCTCTGTGGCTTCCCGGCTTCATATAATGACCTATCTTTTCTTGGCACAGAGGGGTTTGGCGGGAGAGGTCATCCCTAGGTCCGCTCGCTATTCACTGTGTCTTTTCTGTCGCCTTACATGGAAGCTTTTATAGCCATGCAAATAAAGGAAACTGCATCTTGATAGACAAACACCAAATAGTCTCATAATATTAATGTCTCTTTTTTCCAGACAGTTACAGACTCTTTCAGCAAGACCATGGCTTTTGGCCTCTGGGTGGAAGGGGCTGTTTTTTTCTCTCTTTTTGTTCTAGTTGACTGACTGCAGCTGGCAGGAATACTTTTTTTTTTTTTTTTTTTTTACAAATCCACGTATTTTTTATGATGGGAGGTTCTCTTTGCCAAGATATGTCTTAACCTCTGCTAGCTCTAAATCTGGGCCGCATTGCACAGAACACAAACCAAAGAGGGGTATTCACAAAAAATAAAAAATGTCAATAGTTGCAGGGTGAGGGTGTAAAAATCACAGATTTTACTTCGTTAAAACAATGACAATAGCGATGAAAAAACTAAAATATCTAACCCCCTTCGTGATCTGACTTGTTGGCCCTGTCTTACCCTTCTTTAAACACCGTTATGAGAATATGATATAATCCTGTCACTTTAAACACCGCTATGACAATATGATATAATCCTGTCACTTTAAACACCGTTATGAGATTATGATATAATCCTGTCACTTTAAACACCGTTATGAGATTATGATATAATCCTGTCACTTTAAACACCGGTCTGACAATATGATATAATCCTGTCACTTTAAACACCGTTATGATAATATGATATAATCATGTCACTTTATACACTGGTATGACAATATGATATAATCCTGTCACTTTAAACACCGGTATGACAATATGATATAATCCTGTCACTATAAACACTGGTGTGACAATATGATATAATTCTGTCACTTTAAACACTGGTATGACAATATGATATAATCCTGTCACTTTAAACACCGGTATGACAATATGATATAATCCTGTCACTATAAACACTGGTGTGACAATATGATATAATTCTGTCACTTTAAACACTGGTATGACAATATGATATAATCCTGTCACTTTAAACACCGCTATGACAATATGATATAATCCTGTCACTTTAAACACTGGTATGACAATATAATATAATCCTGTACCTTTAAACACTCTTATGACAATATGATATAATCCTGTCACTTTAAACACCGTTATGACAATATGATATAATCCTGTCACTTTAAACAACGCTATGACAATATGATATAATCCTGTAACTTTAAACACCAGTATGTCAATATGATATAATTCTGTCACTTTAAACAACGCTATGACAATATGATATAATCCTGTCACTTTAAACACCTGTATGTCAATATGATATAATCCTGTCACTTTAAACACCGGTATGACAATATGATATAATCCTGTCACTTTAAACACTGGTATGACAATATGATATAATCCTGTCACTTTAAACACCGTTATGATAATATGATATAATCATGTCACTTTAAACACTGGTATGACAATATGATATAATCCTGTCACTTTAAACACCGGTATGACAATATGATATAATCCTGTCACTATAAACACTGGTGTGACAATATGATATAATTCTGTCACTTTAAACACTGGTATGACAATATGATATAATCCTGTCACTTTAAGCACCGGTATGACAATATGATATAATTCTGTCACTTTAAACACTGGTATGACAATATGATATAATTCTGTCACTTTAAACACCGCTATGACAATATGATATAATCCTGTCACTTTAAACACTGGTATGACAATATAATATAATCCTGTACCTTTAAACACTCTTATGACAATATGATATAATCCTGTCACTTTAAACACCGTTATGACAATATGATATAATCCTGTCACTTTAAACAACGCTATGACAATATGATATAATCCTGTAACTTTAAACACCAGTATGTCAATATGATATAATCCTGTCACTTTAAACACCGGTATGACAATATGATATAATCCTGTCACTATAAACACTGGTATGACAATATGATATAATTCTGTCACTTTAAACAACGCTATGACAATATGATATAATCCTGTCACTTTAAACACCAGTATGTCAATATGATATAATCCTGTCACTTTAAACACCGGCATGACAATATGATATAATCCTGTCACTATAAACACCGCTATGACAATATGATATAATCCTGTCACTTTAAACACTGGTATGACAATATAATATAATCCTGTCACTTTAAACACTGGTATGACAATATAATATAATCCTGTCACTTTAAACACCGGTATGACAATATGATATAATCCTGTCACTATAAACACTGGTATGACAATATGATATAATCCTGTCACTATAAACACTGGTATGACAATATGATATAATCCTGTCACTTTAAACACTGGTATGACAATATGATATAATCCTGTCACTTTAAACACTGGTATGACAATATGATATAATTCTGTCACTTTAAACACCGCTATGACAATATGATATAATCCTGTCACTTTAAACACTGGTATGACAATATAATATAATCCTGTCACTTTAAACACTTTTATGACAGTATGATATAATCCTGTCACTTTAAACACTGGTATGACAATATGATATAATTCTGTCACTTTAAACAACGCTATGACAATATGATATAATCCTGTCACTTTAAACACCTGTATGTCAATATGATATAATCCTGTCACTTTAAACACCGGTATGACAATATGATATAATCCTGTCACTTTAAACACTGGTATGACAATATGATATAATCCTGTCACTTTAAACACCGGTATGACAATATGTTATAATCCTGTCACTTTAAACACTGGTATGACAATATGATATAATCCTGTCACTTTAAACACCGGTATGACAATATGATATAATCTTGTCACTTTAAACACTGGTATGACAATATGATATAATCCTGTCACTTTAAACACTGGTATGACAATATGATATAATCCTGTCACTTTAAACACTGGTATGACAATATGATATAATCCTGTCACTTTAAACACTGGTATGACAATATGATATAATCCTGTCACTTTAAACACTGGTATGACAATATGATATAATCCTGTCACTTTAAACACTGGTATGACAATATGATATAATCCTGTCACTTTAAACACTGGTATGACAATATGATATAATCCTGTCACTTTAAACACTGGTATGACAATATGATATAATCCTGTCACTTTAAACACCGGTATGACAATATGATATAATCCTGTCACTTTAAACACTGGTATGACAATATGATATAATCCTGTCACTTTAAACACTGGTATGACAATATGATATAATCCTGTCACTTTAAACACCGGTATGACAATATGATATAATCCTGTCACTTTAAACACCGGTATGACAATATGATATAATCCTTGTGCACGGGTGTTTTGGAGTGCTGCTTGACCATGGCCGAGGGATATTAACTGAAGAATCAGTGTAGTTCTCTGGGGTCCGCTCCTTGATTAATTAATTAATTCCCTTCTGGACAGAAGGGGCATGGAAAAGCATGGCTGCTGTACCAACCCTAGTCAAGAGAGTGTGACCTGTCCTGATTGAGGCTGTATAACATGGGGAGCAGATCAAAACGATGCTCTAATTTACTTCTAGCTCAATATCATATTCCTGCAAATAATTCCACCTCGCTCCATACTTCTCTGCCACATTAAATCTGTATTTAGTGTGTAACTGCTCTTTCAGCCTACTCCTTGCACGCTTGCATTCTGTCTTATTAATCTCTATCCCCTCTGCTGCACAGCTATTCCATGCATCCACCACTCTCTTAGAAATGTTGAGAAGGGTCCAGTTCAAACACAATCTGAAAGAGGTTATTTTAGGATGGATTTACTTCCAACAATTAACCAAACCCGAGACTATATATATCCGAGGGAGCTCACAGGTTAATTGACCCCAACGCATTCCTTGAACAGGAGCATTAGCTTGCGATTGGTTAATAGGGAGAGAAAAAGAAAAATATTCTGATTTTCTATCATCTATCATCCTCGGAAGGCAGGATGACAGTGACGATTGGCGAGAGTGTACAATATAAAGACAAAAAACAGCCTGTGAGACACGGCCGGGTCACAGCACAGCCTGACTTCTGTGGGAAAACAGCGAGTGGTAGAAGCATGCCCCACTCAAAATGGCGGCTTTCCCACGCCCACTTCATCTCTCCAACCCGGTATCTTATGTCTCTGCTTTGTTTTCTCTCTTTTCAGATAATCTTTTTTTCCTGTTTTAGTTCTGGATTCAGCGGTCCGACGCACTGTGTTGTCCACAGATATTTGTGAATTTCTAGGCTTCTTGTACTGTCTCCATTGCCCCACATCTAAACAGGCCCATACTATAGCAGCGAGGGGCAAATATTAGAACTAAAGACTCACTCCAAGTGTCTCCACTACTGCTTGATTACCACGAAATGCTTCAGTGCCTCTTCATTAATGAAATCTGAGCGCCTGACAATTCATCGCTGGCAGGCCCTCTGTCAAAACAGGTTAGGTTTGGGGAGGGGAGGGGGCGGGGGGAGGGTTTGCAGGTTCGTTCTAGGCCTTGTCTAAGGTTAGTATTAGTGTGTTAAGGTTAGTTTTAGGGTTAGTATTAGCATGTTAGAGTAAGGGGTTAGTATTAGCGTGTTAGGGTAAGGGGTTAGTTTTACAGTTAGTATTAGCGTGTTGAGGTAAGGGGTTAGTTTTAGCGTGTTAGGGTAAGGGGCTAGTTTTAGCGTGTTAGGGGCTAGTTTTAGCGTGGTAGGGGAAGGAGTTAGTTTTAGGGTTAGTATTAGCGTGTTAAGGTAAGGGGTTAGTTTTAGGGTTAGTATTAGCGTGTTAAGGTAAGGGGTTAGTTTTAGGGTTAGTATTAGCGTGTTAGGGTAATGGGTTAGTTTTAGGGTTAGTATTAGCGTGTTAAGGTAAGGGGTTAGTTTTAGGGTTAGTATTAGCGTGTTAAGGTAAGGGGTTAGTTTTAGGGTTAGTATTAGCGTGTTAGGGTAATGGGTTAGTTTTAGGGTTAGTATTAGCGTGTTAAGGTAAGGGGTTAGTTTTAGGGTTAGTATTAGCGTGTTAGGGTAATGGGTTAGTTTTAGGGTTAGTATTAGCGTGTTAAGGTAAGGGGTTAGTTTTAGCGTGTTAGGGTAAGGGGCTAGTTTTAGCGTGTTAGGGGAAGGGGCTAGTTTTAGCGTGTTAGGGGAAGGAGTTAGTTTTAGGGTTAGTATTAGCGTGTTAAGGTAAGGGGTTGGTTTTAGGGTTAGTATTAGCGTGTTAGGGTAAGGGGTTAGTTTTAGGGTTAGTATTAGGGTAAGGGGTTAGTATTAGCGTGTTAAAGTAAGGGGTTAGTTTTAGGGTTGGTATTAGGGTATTAGGGTAAGGGGTTAGTATTAGAGTGTTAAAGTAAGGGGTTAGTTTTAGGGTTGGTATTAGGGTTAGAGGTTAGTTATAGGGTTAGGGGTTATTATTAGGGTTAGATTGAGACTTAAGTTTTTTTGGGTTAAGGGATACTTTTAAGGTAAGATGGGGTTAATTTATTGGAGTTAGTATTTGGCCTTAACAGTTCAGCGCTAAAACAGCCGCACTGAACGGTAAACGCTCAAACTGCCACAGTGAAACGGCCGCGAGCAGCTGTCCCAGACGCTATTATCATCCCTCTCAACCGAACATTGTGGATTGCTCCAAACTTAACTCCTCGTACTTCTGATTCCATGCGTACAGCTGTATGTTCGGCCATTTTCTTTTTTTTTAAGGAAACACATACTGATTTTACATGCTGCCCTGGAGAATGTGTAGTTCAGGTGTGTTTGATGGAAGTCAGTCAATTAATCCAGATAGCTCCTATGGGATCCCCTGCTCGAGTAATTATCTGGTTCCCCCTGGACATACTTTTGCAAGGGAGCAATGCAAAACACTGGTCGGCATCTCAATCCTAGCTGGAAAAATACCTGCAGAGGTGTGCTCTCACCTTCCTTTTGTTTTTAGGGCTTTCCCTTGATTGGCGATTAGGATTACTGGCCATGCTATTGCTATTGCCTTCAACATTTGGCCTCAAGCCACTGTTTTTACCGCCATGTTTGCGGCCCTGCAGACATTGACAATGTCAGCCGCCCTTAAAAAGACATATCCATTCATCGCAGCGTGTGCCAGTCATGCATGTTCATGTGGAATGAATAAGAAACAACAGCCACTGAATGGAATACAAGCAAGCGCTCGCAAGAGCTAGATCAAGATTTATTGGAAACACAGAGATATTTGTATGACAGTGGGGTCGAGGGTGATGACATGTTATTTCTGTCATTCAGGCACACATATTATATAAATTATCAGGAAGCCTTGGAAACCATGTAGATTTCAGAGTGAATAATATTTATATAATATACATACAGTCCTTATCAGACAGGAGCATTTTCAGACAATGTAACCCTCTTATCGCTAGATTAGGAAGTTTTGGACAATGTAACCCCTCTTATCGCTAGATTAGGAAGTTTTGGACAATGTAACCCCTCTTATCGCTAGATTAGGAAGTTTTGGACAATGTAACCCCTCTTATCGCTAGATTGGGAAGTTTTGGACAATGTAACCCCTCTTATTGCTAGATTAGACAGTTTTGGACAATGTAAACCCCTTATTGCTAGATTAGACCGTTTTGGACAATATAACCCCTCTTATCACTAGATTAAACAGTTTTGGACAGTGTAACCCCTCTTATCGCTAGATTAGACAGTTTTGGACAATGTAACCCCCCTTATCGCTAGATTAGACAGTTTTGGACAATATAACCCGTTTTATCACTAGATTAGACAGTTTTGGACAATGTAACCCTCTTACCGCTAGATTAGACAGTTTTGGACAATATAACCCCCCTTATCGCTAGATTAGACAGATTTGGACAATGTAACCCCCCTTATCGCTAGATTAGACAGTTTTGGACAATGTAACCCCCCTTATCGCTAGATTAGACAGTTTGGGACAATGTAACCGCTCTTATCAATAGATTAGACCGTTTTGGACAATGAAACCCCTCTTATCGCTAGATTAGACAGTTTGGGACCTGGTCACATGCTCCGTTGTCCGCTGACACTCTGACCTCCCAAGCTCAGTGTGACGAAGTGCCCTTCGCCACTTGGTCTTGGAGAGGCCTGTTTGCCAGCCTCCTCCCCTGTGACTATGGCCCTGGGGTGTGTGGCCCTTTAAAAATGCCCAAAAAGCTAACGTTTGAACTTCTGGGTGGAATTGTTTGATTTTTAGTTATTTTCATATTTAAAGTATGCTGATTCTGAAAATGTATGTTTTATGTGAATGTGATGCATATTTTGAAAGTTATTAATATTGTATAGAACCTGTATATTTTAGCTTGGAGATAATTGAGCTGATACAAAGGTTAACTCAATTATCTCCCAAGCAGAGGAATGTACTGTAATTACTAGGATCCAAGTATTTGTCCTATTCACTGTGTTTTCCCCAAGTTAAGATTGGATCCTATCTTTAATCCCTGTTTTTGTCACCTCTCCCATTGTCTTATGTAAGTCATTTAGTTTCCTGTGTGTATCTGAGCTGGGCACCTTTGTATCCTGAAAGGTGTGAGGCAGGATTTCCCTTTGTATGTCCTTAGGTTAAATTATAATCCTGTTATAGTTCCTTTGTCTAATCTGGTTTGTCAAGATGTTCAACTGTATATATTCTGTGTTTCTGTATCATTAAAGAGTTCTGGTCAGTTATGCTCCTGAAACTGTGTGTCGTCCAGTTATTGGGATTGCTGTTGGGATATTGCTGTATTTTACCTGCTGGAAACCCTGCCTTTGGATTTACTATTTACTTGTTCCTGAGTCTCACTTGGATTATAAGCGGAGCTAACCTGGGTAATATTGCATCTCCGCTACATTGGTGGCAGCGGTGGGATCCTCCTTGCAAGAGCCCAGTGGATAAGCAGCAGAGCACCAGCAAGGGATAGCAGTCGGCATGATGGCCGTGGATTATAAATATTGCAAAACTGGCTTGTTGACCAGGGAGTACCAGGATGGTACTGCAGCCCCCTTGGCTGTTAACTACAAATTGATGACCGGTCCGGTCCCGCAGGATGAGATGTTACAGCGAGCTTGCAGCCGCCTGAATCTGTGGATGAACGCTCTCATACGGGACCAGGAGTACAGGGGAAAGGTCCTCCCCAGCTCCCAGGAATGGTATGTGAGCCTGCTGAGGGATAGAATGCCATACCTGGGTGAGCAGCCCCAAAAGGACTGGGTGGCTGAGTTAGGGGAACTTGTCCATGCTGAGATGGTGCTGGATTGTGGATACCGGGCGTTACGGTGGTATGCCACACAGCTATACCCTGAGCTGGAGGATGACACTCCCACAGAGGGCTATGATTTTGGTGGCCCTGGATTGTTATTGGAAAATCTCCAGCTGGATCCAGGCTTCGGGAGTGATACAGAGTACCGGTGGGAAGAACTCCGGGAGTTAAGGGAGGCAAATATTCCCACTGTGCCCAAACTGGAGGCTGATCTGGACTATTTGGTGACCCAAGAAGAGGAGCTGGAGAAGGCATACATACAGCTACTCCACCACATACAGCCCCCTGCCTATGAGACTGTGAGTATCAGTGCTGCTCCTCCCCCAGCAGATGCACTGACACAAGAACTGTGCCCCTTTACCCCCGTGGATGACCTAGTGGAAAAGCTGGCATCCGGGCAGATTGCCGCTGGCTCCTGCCTGCCCCTACCCCAGACCTGTGTCCCATTTCCCTTGTGGAGGCCCCGGCTGACATCACGTCCCCAGACCCGTTACCACTGCCACCCCTTGAATGCCCAGTTGAACTGCTGGCACTGTTCCCCAAAACCAAACAGGACCTGCCCTCCTTGTGCCCACCTCCACCTGTGTTCAAGGAGCCCTATTGGAACACAATCCCTGGTTTTTACCCGCCCTGTGTCCCAGCAGAAGAGCTGGCAATGGGGCAGAGTGCTGCTGGCCTCGGTCCACCCCTGCCGCTTGGGGAGTTTGTGTACCTGGCAGAGGTGCCAGCATCTGAGCAGAGTGCAATTGGCCTCTGCCCACTGCATCCCATGGATTTAACCCCTTTACCTTTTGAAAATGACCCAGGAGGGGTGGATGGGACATCGGTCTCCACACCTGGGTCTCCTGAATGTTTGGCAGTTAGCAGTGTTCCCCAACTCCTTTGCATGGGTACCACAGCCACCTTGTCCTGTTCCCTGCAGTATACCCCTGAAACTGTGCCTTGCCGGGATGTTATTTCCCCAGCCGAAGTGCTGGCATCAGTGTCCCCAGGGACTAAATGGGATACCCCCATAGTATCAAGCCCAGCTAACCCTGCCACCCTATCTGCTCCCCAGCGGCTGAAAGGATTTCTGGGAGAAGGAACATTTGGCTTTTCTCCCCAGCGGCAGATGCATGTTTCGGGAGAGGTGGAGGTTGGCTGGGTAAATTCTATTTTTGAACAAAAAAAGTGTGGGGACTGCAAACTAGTGAATGGCCATGGGGAGAACGCTATACAGACTGACTTAGGAGTCACCCCGTCTGGGGGCTCCTCCGGCGCCAGTCTCCCCCCGAAAAAGGAGATATGTCACGAAGTGAATTCTGACAGCCTGCCTGACTGGGGTTCTTGGAGGGGCCTGAGGGCCAAACACCTCCCTGTAGATTATGGACCCTGTCTGTAATGTGTTTAAGCCTTCCATTGTTTAATTATGTCAGCCACCCAGTCTGACTATCTTGCTTCTGGCTCCAGATTAAAGTGGCTAGATACTGCTTTACTGGTGATGTGTTTAAGTTTTCTATTGTTTAATCAAGTGTTATCTGATTGCAGTTTGGTGTATATGTGCTGTGTAAATGACAAATAAAGAGTAGTTCAATCTTGCTGTAAAAGTTCCTGCTTAACCCTCAAAGTGAAGTGTCGTCTCATTATTGGGGGAAGGATTTATTGTATGCTGTTCCAGTTTGACTGCTAGGAGAGTAAACCTATTCGTATGGTTCCTATTCAACTGTCTACAGCATTCATATGCTTGGGAGGATTCATATGCTTCTCCGGTTTGGTGGTTGTGGTGTCTGCTGCAGTGCTTGGAGTCCTCAGGAAGCGCTAGGAGCATCCTTTAACGGAGGTACCCAGTCGGGGTGCCAGGCGATCCGTTACATTGGTGGCAGCGGTGGGATCCAGACTCACAGAGGAGCAAGTACCAGGAAAGACAACAGCATTGATGGATCACGGATGGAGATAAATTGCACCACTTTAAATTGATCCACTGTAAAGGACCTCCTGGAAGCAAGGGTATTCCTGCCAGCAACAAGACCAAGGCAGTCCTGGTTGCAGAAGTCATGGCGGAGTACAGAGCAGAAGAGGGTCCGGCTTTGGTGCAGATTAAACAGGGGCAGTTGGAATTTAAAAGAGAATTGCAATTCCGGCTGTCATTTTATGGGGAAAACCCACCAACAGAGATTATCGCCAAAACCATGACGGGGGTACAGGAGTTTGTACTACGACAGAGGGTCCAACAAACTCCAGAGAGGAACCAGATTGTGCCCATGGTACAGGAGAACAAACCAAAGGTACCGTACCAGGCTTTTAAGACTTATGTGGAGAACCAAGCGGCAAGGTGCCTCGAGCTTGAGTTGTACAGGTCGCCACTGTGGATACCCAAGCCCCCTTCCCAACGGCAGGGTGAGTCCCAGGGAGAGGAGACAACCGGTCTCTCTCACCAGCAGCAGTGTAAACTGCAGGGAGAAGAGGCAGCCGGCCTCTCTCCCCAGCGGCATTGTACCCTACAGGGAGTGGAGGCAATTGGCCTCACCCCCCAGTGGCAGGGTGAGTTTCAGGGAGAGGAGACAACCGGTCTCTCTCCCCAGCGGCAGAGTATTGTATTGGGAGTGGAGACAGGCGACCCCCTTCCCCAGCAGCAAGATGCACCCCAGGGGGAAGAAAGTGTCATCCTTCCCCCCCAGCAGCAGTGTGTCCTACAGGGAGCAGAGACAGTCGGCCTCTCTCCCCAGCAGCAGGACAATATTATGGAAGTGGAGACAGTCGGTCCCCCTCTCCAGGGGCAGCCTGTGTTCCAGGGAGAGGAGCACGGCACCCTCTCTCCCCAGCTGCAGCTTAACCTACTAAGGGGAGACACCAATCTCCCAGACGGCGCAGATGGGACCGTGGTCTCTGTGCCTGACCCACAGGGATGCTGGACAGCCGGTCCAAATCCCCAGCTACAATCGCAGGAGTACAAGGAGGAGGGGGAAAGTGATGTCTCCCCTCTACAGCCAAGTCCCCAACAGGCTACCCTAACAGAAGCTCTGGCATTGGGGCAGAGCGCAGCTGGCCTCTGCCCCCCAAGCCCCCACAGCGTGTTGGCCAGTTATGCCAGAGGAATACCTATGTGCAGTAATTGTTTGTTGTGGGTGGGCTACTCTGGCACTTGTTTATTGAGGGTGGGTGAATCGACTAACTTAGGTACTGACCGACAGAAGGTCAGGTACCTGGTTAGTCTCCCCCCCAAAGGGGAGATGTGTGACGAAGTGCCCTTCGCCACTTGGTCTTGGAGAGGCCTGTTTGCCAGCCTCCTCCCCTGTGACTATGGCCCTGGGGTGTGTGGCCCTTTAAAAATGCCCAAAAAGCTAACTTTTGAACTTCTGGGTGGAATTGTTCGATTTTTAGTTATTTTCGTATTTAAAGTATGCTGATTCTGAAAATGTATGTTTTATGTGAATGTGATCCATATTTTGAAAGTTATTAATATTGTATAGAACCTGTATATTTTAGCTTGGAGATAATTGAGCTGATACAAAGGTTAACTCAATTATCTCCCAAGCAGAGGAATGTACTGTAATTACTAGGATCCAAGTATTTGTCCTATTCACTGTGTTTTCCCCAAGTTAAGATTGGATCCTATCTTTAATCCCTGTTTTTGTCACCTCTCCCATTGTCTTATGTAAGTCATTTAGTTTCCTGTGTGTATCTGAGCTGGGCACCTTTATATCCTGAAAGGTGTGAGGCAGGATTTCCCTTTGTATGTCCTTAGGTTAAATTATAATCCTGTTATAGTTCCTTTGTCTAATCTGGTTTGTCAAGATGTTCAACTGTATATATTCTGTGTTTCTGTATCATTAAAGAGTTCTGGTCAGTTATGCTCCTGAAACTGTGTGTCGTCCAGTTATTGGGATTGCTGTTGGGATATTGCTGTATTTTACCTGCTGGAAACCCTGCCTTTGGATTTACTATTTACTTGTTCCTGAGTCTCACTTGGATTATAAGCGGAGCTAACCTGGGTAATATTGCATCTCCGCTACACTCAGTTTTAAAGATAGTGCTACCAGCATGGCCGACTTCGCGATCAGTTTGAGTGACACTCCGATGCCCCCCCCCTCCCGCCCCCCCCAAGGCAACGCTTTATAAAGTAAACTCCCACCCACATTCCTGCCCTTAAAGTAACTGTTAATATAATAAATTCCTATTTTTCTACACACTTCTGATGCATTTCTAATTGGTCTTAAAGTCCGATGGCCTGGAATTCAGAGAAGATTTCTCAGCAGAATTCACAAGCAGATATTTTACCATTTAATCCCTATGAACTGACGCTCATGTTTTTATTTTAATTCTATTTAGGGCAGTATTCGTGAAAAGAGAGAACTGCAGAGAACTGAGAAGGCAATTTCAAACTTAAGGCCAAAGTAGCCCAGATGGAAAAAAAAATCTCCAGTTCAGCTGTATAGGAGAATTTTTCCAAACTTTCTGGGGAGATTATTGTGGTTCGCTCTCGGCGCAGGAAGACCCCATTTAGATTTATATGTAATTGACTTTTTTCCTGGCAGATTGGGATTTCTGTGTTAATATAATTAATCATATACTTGAACCTTTTAAGTAGCAAAGGTCAGTATGCTTCCGAGGGCTTGCCCGTTATATTAATCAAAAAGCACGTACCGTTGCACTGCCAAATTAGGCTTTTCATTTGCATTTCCATGTTTGACGATAGAATAGTTCCAGTAAGTATATATGTATATTCCCCTATATAAGTGGAAGTGGACATTAAAATGAAGACCATAAAGTGCAATGACTATCTTAAAATACAAAATGACGGTCCCCTTAATGTGGTATTTTAGCCCAAAACTAAATAAATACCTCCCTTTTTTCCTCCAAAAGTCCTTATGCTGTAATATAAACTCCTGTCCTGTTTATAGAGTGAGAGGTTGGCCGTCCGCTTACAGGATGGTATTTGATAGCTTAAATCTAATCCTCTAATTGTTGCGTATAATAGTAATGAGGGGTAACGTTCATCTCAGAGCACAATCTAGTCCGAGACTTCGACATTAAAATAAACACAACGTCTAGAACACCTTTAAAATTAGCTATAATGTAAACCAATGGATTCCATGTTGGACATGGGGAACTATAACATAAACCAATGGATTCCATATTGGACATGGAGAGCTATATCACAAACCAATGGATTCCATATTGGACATGGAGAGCTATAACATAAACCAATGGATTCCATATTGGACATGGAGAACTATAACACAAACCAATGGATTCCATATTGGATATGGAGAACTATAACATAAACCAATGGATTCCATATTGGACATGAAGAGCTATAACATAAACCAATGGATTCCATATTGGACATGGAGAACTATAACATAAACCAATGGAGTCCATATTGAGAGTCTTAGTTTGTCATTTTTTAAAAATGTTCTTATGAAAGAATCTTTAATCAGATAAATTATCTAATAAAATACAACAGACATTCATTTTCCGCACTCTCGTTTTCCCTTTAGGTACTGCCTTGGTAAAAGCATTGGTGGCTTCCCCAGTATTTGAGGGTTAGTGGATTTCAGTACATAACTCCCTTGAACACATAAACATCCACGGCAATGAAATGTGATTTGTTTAAACTGTCTAATAATAATGCATAGACTGGTCTTAGTTCTTAGGTCCATGATGAGTTATATTGCTGATATATCTAAGCCTATGTTTAAGATATAAGGTTAACTACTTCCTCCCTCCATGGTTTAGAATGGCAATTGGGACCCACGTTATATCTCGCATGTTGTGGTGCTAGATGGGGAGTAAATGTGGACCTTTTAACTTTTGCTTCATCTGTATCCTTGCAGTTACACGCAGGTTAACTCTGAGCTCTGCCTCTCAGCTGAGGCACTGTCAGCACGTGCTCAGCCAATCAGCCAATTGGAAGATCTCCTTTCGTCTGCTCCCTGACGGCAAGCGGGCAGCATGAAGTCTGTGTGCTGCCCAGGCACTCCCCGTCGCTCTCATCGCGGGAGGTCACAAGGCATAATAATGGGCATACTTATAGTGGCATATTAATGGGCAGATTAATTGTGGCATATTAATGAGCATACAAATAGTGGCATATTAATGGGCATACTAATAGTGGCATATCAATGGGCATACTAATAGTGGCATATAAATGGGCATATTAATTGTGCATATTAATGGGCATACTAATAGTGGCATATTAATGGGCATACTAATAGTGGCATATTAATGGGTATACTAATAGTGGCATATTAATGGGCATACTAATAGTGGCATATTAATGGGCATTCTAATAGTAGCATATTAATGGGCATACTAATAGTGGCATATTAATGGGCATACTAATAGTAGCATATTAATGGGCATACTAATAGTAGCATATTAATGGGCATACTAATAGTAGCATATTAATGGGCATACTAATAGTGAAAAATGTGTGGAATATTATTGGGCAATTTGGCTGTGGTATATTAAGGGGAATATTAATGTCAGGTTTGAGGATGCATTGTCAAGTCTGTGGGGCAGATTGGCAAATAAAATCATTACAATAAATGCATATTCTCAATAAAGTTTTATTAAATTAGGGAAAAAAACAGTTTACATGTGAATTATTATTTGCTAGTAAGATGTTTTTCATTTAAGGTCATCTTATACTTACTAGGGGCCTCACAATACCAGTAGTCCAGGGGACGACAATGTCTTAATCCAAACCTTTCTCTATGTTCTGTTTCTGTAGGATGTCAGGCCTTTTTTTTGTATTGTGGGCCTTGATAATTTAAGGTTTTGACGCATGTGGAATACGTATGTGTGTGTGGCAACAAATGTGATGTTGGCAAGTCGGGTTGCCACCTTTTCCTCCAAAAAATACTGGCCTTGGTACTGTCTACATAGACTTAACATTGGCCCGATGCCAATTTTTTACCGGCCTGCCGGTAAAATACCGGCCAGGTGGCAACCCTATTGGTATGGGGTATGGAGCTGGGTATAGATTAGTGGGTGTCTCAACATCCATCTCAAACAACATATGTTATGTTGGGCAAAAGGTATTGGAAAACCCCTCCACTTAAAACTCTGGGAGTAGCAAAGGGATTATTATACACATATCAAAGCTAACACCACTGCAAAGGATTCTGGGTAGGCATATGCAAATAAGGTTAACAAGTATCACTTTTTTATCTCTATATACACTTAATACATGGGCCCATTGGAGCAGATGCCCACTGTACTAGACAATCTTTACACATAGACCGGGACAGTGGCACAGAGTCAGATAACCTCTCATGCACGGCTGTACTAGACAGTCTTTACACATAGCCCGGGACAGAGGTGCAGAGTCAGATAACCTCTCATGCACAGCTGTACTAGACAGTCTGTACACATAGCCTGGTTCAGAGGAGCAGAGTCAGATAACCTCTCATGCACGGCTGTACTAGACAGTCTATACACATAGCCCGGGACAGAGGTGCAGAGTCAGATAACCTCTCATGCACAGCTGTACTAGACAGTCTATACACATAGCCCAGGACAGAGGTGCAGAGTCAGATAACCTCTCATGGACAGCTGCACTAGACAGTCTGTACACATAGCCCAGGACAGAGGTGCAGAGTCAGATAACCTCTCATGTACAGCTGTACTAGACAGTCTTTACACATAGCCTGGGACAGAGGTGCAGAGTCAGATAACCTCTCATGCACAGCTGCACTAGACAGTCTATACACAAAGCCCGGGACAGAGGGGCAGAGTCAGATAACCTCTCATGCACGGCTGTACTAGACAGTCTATACACATAGCCCAGGACAGAGGTGCAGAGTCAGATAACCTCTCATGCACGGCTGTACTAGACAGTCTGTACACATAGCCCGGACAGAGGTGCAGAGTCAGATAACCTCTCATGCACAGCTGTACTAGACAGTCTATACACATAGCCCGGGACAGAGGTGCAGAGTCAGATAACCTCTCATGCACGGCTGTACTAGACAGTCTATACATATAGCCCGGGACAGAGGTGCAGAGTCAGATAACCTCTCATGCACAGCTGTACTAGACAGTCTGTACACATAGCCCGGGACAGAGGCGCAGAGTCAGATAACCTCTCATGCACAGCTGTACTAGACCGTCTGTACACATAGCCCGGGGGGACAGAGGTGCAGAGTCAGATAACCTCTCATGCACAGCTGTACTAGACAGTCTATACACATAGCCCAGGACAGAGGTGCAGAGTCAGATAATCTCTCATGCACAGCTGTACTAGACAGTCTACACACATACCCCAGGACAGAGGTGCAGAGTCAGATAACCTCTCATGCACAGCTGTACTAGACAGTCTGTACACATAGCCTGGTTCAGAGGAGCAGAGTCAGATAACCTCTCATGCACGGCTGTACTAGACAGTCTATACACATAGCCCGGGACAGAGGTGCAGAGTCAGATAACCTCTCATGTACAGCTGTACTAGACAGTCTATACACATAGCCCAGGACAGAGGTGCAGAGTCAGATAACTTCTCATGCACAGCTGTACTAGACAGTCTATACACATAGCCCAGGACAGAGGTGCTGAGTCAGATAACCTCTCATGCACAGCTGTACTAGACAGTCTATACACATAGCCCAGGACAGAGGTGCAGAGCCAGATAACCTCTCATGCACAGCTGTACTAGACAGTCTGTACACATAGCCCAGGACAGAGGTGCAGAGCCAGATAACCTCTCATGCACAGCTGTACTAGACAGTCTGTACACATAGCCCAGGACAGAGGTGCAGAGTCAGATAACCTCTCATGCACAGCTGTACTAGACAGTCTATACACATAGCCCGGGACAGAGGTGCAGAGTCAGATAACCTCTCATGCATGGCTGTACTAGACAGTCTGTACACATAGCCCGGGACAGAGGTGCAGAGTCAGATAACCTCTCATGCATGGCTGTACTAGACAGTCTATACACATAGCCTGGGACAGGGGTGCAGTCAGATAACCTCTCATGCACAGCTGTACTAGACAGTCTATACACATAGCCCAGGACAGAGGTGCAGAGTCAGATAACCTCTCATGCACAGCTGTACTAGACAGTCTATACACATAGCCCGGGACAGAGGTGCAGAGTCAGATAACCTCTCATGTACAGCTGTACTAGACAGTCTTTACACATAGCCCAGGACGGTGGTGCAGAGCCAGATAACCTCTCATGCACAGCTGTACTAGACAGTCTGTACACATAGCCCGGGACAGAGGTGCAGAGTCAAATAACCTCTCATGCACAGCTGTACTAGACAGTCTTTACACATAGCCTGGGACAGAGGAGCAGAGTCAGATAACCTCTCATGCACAGCTGTACTAGACAGTCTGTACACATAGCCCGGACAGAGGTGCAGAGTTAGATAACCTCTCATGCACGGCTGTACTAGACAGTCTATACACATAGCCCGGACAGAGGTGCAGAGTCAGATAACCTCTCATGCACAGCTGTACTAGACAGTCTATACACATAGCCCAGGACAGAGGTGCAGAGTCAGATAACCTCTCATGCACGGCTGTACTAGACAGTCTATACACATAGCCCAGGACAGAGGTGCAGAGTCAGATAACCTCTCATGTACAGCTGTACTAGACAGTCTATACACATAGCCCGGGACAGAGGAGCAGAGTCAGATAACCTCTCATGCAAGGTTGTACTAGACAGTCTGTACACATAGCCCGGGACAGAGGTGCAGAGTCAGATAACCTCTCATGCACGGCTGTACTAGACAGTCTTTACACATAGCCCAGGACAGAGGTGCAGAGCCAGATAACCTCTCATGCACGGCTGTACTAGACAGTCTTTACACATAGCCTGGGACAGAGGTGCAGAGTCAGATAACCTCTCATGCACGGCTGTACTAGACAGTCTATACACATAGCCCGGGACAGAGGTGCAGAGTCAGATAACCTCTCATGTACAGCTGTACTAGACAGTCTGTACACATAGCCCGGGACAGAGGTGCAGAGTCAGATAACCTCTCATGAACGGCTGCACTAGACAGTCTATACACATAGCCTGGGACAGAGGAGCAGAGTCAGATAACCTCTCATGCACAGCTGTACTAGACAGTCTATACACATAGCCTGGGACAGAGGAGCAGAGTCAGATAACCTCTCATGCACAGCTGTACTAGACAGTCTATACACATAGCATGGGACAGAGGTGCAGAGTCAGATAACCTCTCATGTACAGCTGTACTAGACAGTCTTTACACATAGCCCAGGACGGTGGTGCAGAGCCAGATAACCTCTCATGCACAGCTGTACTAGACAGTCTATACACATAGCCCAGGATGGTGGTGCAGAGTCAGATAACCTCTCATGCACGGCTGTACTAGACAGTCTATACACATAGCCCAGGACAGAGGTGCAGAGTCAGATAACTTCTCATGCACAGCTGTACTAGACAGTCTATACACATAGCATGTGACAGAGGTGCAGAGTCAGATAACCTCTCATGCACAGCTGTACTAGACAGTCTTTACACATAGCCCAGGACGGTGGTGCAGAGCCAGATAACCTCTCATGCACAGCTGTACTAGACAGTCTGTACACATAGCCCGAGACAGAGGTGCAGAGTCAGATAACCTCTCATGCACAGCTGTACTAGACAGTCTATACACATAGCCCGGGACAGAGGTGCAGAGTCAGATATCCTCTCATGCACGGCTGTACTAGACAGTCTATACACATAGCCCGGGACAGAGGTGCAGAGTCAGATATCCTCTCATGCACGGCTGTACTAGACAGTCTATACACATAGCCCGAGACAGAGGTGCAGAGTCAGATAACCTCTCATGCACAGCTGTACTAGACAGTCTGTACACATAGCCCGGGACAGAGGTGCAGAGTCAGATATCCTCTCATGCACGGCTGTACTAGACAGTCTATACACATAGCCCGGGACAGAGGTGCAGAGTCAGATAACCTCTCATGCACAGCTGTACTAGACAGTCTATACACATAGCCCAGGACAGAGGTGCAGAGTCAGATAACCTCTCATGCACAGCTGTACTAGACAGTCTATACACATAGCCTGGGACAGAGGAACAGAGTCAGATAACCTCTCATGCACAGCTGTACTAGACAGTCTATACACATAGCCTGGGACAGAGGTGCAGAGTCAGATAACCTCTCATGCACAGCTGTACTAGACAGTCTATACACATAGTGAGGGACAGAGGTGCAGAGTCAGATAACCTCTCATGCACAGCTGTACTAGACAGTCTATACACATAGCCCATGACAGAAGTGCAGAGTCAGATAACCTCTCATGCACAGCTGTACTAGACAGTCTATACACATAGCCCAGGACAGAGGTGCAGAGTCAGATAACCTCTCATGCACGGCTGTACTAGACAGTCTGTACACATAGCCCAGGACGGTGGTGCAGAGTCAGATAACCTCTCATGCACAGCTGTACTAGACAGTCTATACACATAGCCAGGGACAGAGGTGCAGAGTCAGATAACCTCTCATGCACAGCTGTACTAGACAGTCTGTACACATAGCCCGGGACAGAGGAGCAGAGTCAGATAACCTCTCATGCACAGCTGTACTAGACAGTCTATACACATAGCCCAGGACGGTGGTGCAGAGTCAGATAACCTCTCATGCACAGCTGTACTAGACAGTCTATTATACACATAGCCCAGGACAGAGGTGCAGAGTCAGATAACCTCTCATGCACGGCTGTACTAGACAGTCTGTACACATAGCCCGGGACAGAGGAGCAGAGTCAGATAACCTCTCATGCACAGCTGTACTAGACAGTCTGTACACATAGCCCGGGACAGAGGAGCAGAGTCAGATAACCTCTCATGCACAGCTGTACTAGACAGTCTATACACATAGCCCAGGACGGTGGTGCAGAGTCAGATAACCTCTCATGCACAGCTGTACTAGACAGTCTATACACATAGCCCAGGACGGTGGTGCAGAGTCAGATAACCTCTCATGCACAGCTGTACTAGACAGTCTATTATACACATAGCCCAGGACAGAGGTGCAGAGTCAGATAACCTCTCGTGCACAGCTGTACTAGACAGTCTATACACATAGCCTGGGACAGAGGTGCAGAGTCAGATAACCTCTCATGCACAGCTGTACTAGACAGTCTGTACACATAGCCCAGGACAGAGGTGCAGAGCCAGATAACCTCTCATGCACGGCTGTACTAGACAGTCTATACACATAGCCCAGGACAGAGGTGCAGAGTCAGATAACCTCTCATGCACAGCTGTACTAGACCGTCTGTACACATAGCCCGGGGGGACAGAGGTGCAGAGTCAGATAACCTCTCATGCACAGCTGTACTAGACAGTCTATACACATAGCCCAGGACGGTGGTGCAGAGTCAGATAACCTCTCATGCACAGCTGTACTAGACAGTCTATTATACACATAGCCCAGGACAGAGGTGCAGAGTCAGATAACCTCTCGTGCACAGCTGTACTAGACAGTCTATACACATAGCCTGGGACAGAGGTGCAGAGTCAGATAACCTCTCATGCACAGCTGTACTAGACAGTCTGTACACATAGCCCAGGACAGAGGTGCAGAGCCAGATAACCTCTCATGCACGGCTGTACTAGACAGTCTATACACATAGCCCAGGACAGAGGTGCAGAGTCAGATAACCTCTCATGCACAGCTGTACTAGACCGTCTGTACACATAGCCCGGGGGGACAGAGGTGCAGAGTCAGATAACCTCTCATGCACAGCTGTACTAGACAGTCTATACACATAGCCTGGGACAGAGGTGCAGAGTCAGATAACCTCTCATGCACAGCTGTACTAGACAGTCTGTAAACATAGCCCAGGACGGTGGTGCAGAGTCAGATAACCTCTCATGCACAGCTGTACTAGACAGTCTTTACACATAGCCCAGGACGGTGGTGCAGAGTCAGATAACCTCTCATGCACAGCTGTACTAGACAGTCTATACACATAGCCCGGGACAGAGGAGCAGAGTCAGATAACCTCTCATGCACAGCTGTACTAGACAGTCTATACACATAGCCCAGGACAGAGGTGCAGAGTCAGATAACCTCTCATGCACAGCTGTACTAGACAGTCTATACACATAGCCCAGGACAGAGGTGCAGAGTCAGATAACCTCTCATGCACGGCTGTACTAGACAGTCTATACACATAGCCCAGGACGGTGGTGCAGAGTCAGATAACCTCTCATGCACAGCTGTACTAGACAGTCTTTACACATAGCCCAGGACGGTGGTGCAGAGCCAGCATTAGGTTCGTTACTGGTTTCTGCTTGAGTTTTGGAGCCGTACGAGAAGCTCTTACAACATACATTATGCTGGGGTACAGGTGTTGATAAAAACTGACCCCATAAAATTTCAGAGGCTTCTACGTATGCTTCACGTCCTGTTCCAAGCTGGGTATCCCTGCATTTTAAGGATTTGTGTGGCAAACACAAGTCTCCTGGCTTGTCTGGTGTGTGAAGATGTGAGCTTAATAATAAGCTCTGCTTTCTCACTCAAAGGAAGAAATCCTCAGATTGCAGAGCAGAGCAATCCAGGACAAGCCATCGCTCAACCTGTTCTCTAACTAATTTACCCCCCAAAAAACACCTTGATGGAAACACCAATAACTCTTTAGACTGGGAGGAAGAGGAGACATGTCTGTATTAATATCCGGCGCAGGACGTTGAGCTGCGTCCAGTTTTCCAAGCGCGACAAAAAAATAAAACAAGAAACCGGAATATCATTTCCGAAATGATGACAAATAAAGTCATTTTCTTGGTTCTTTGTGATTATATTTTTGTACAGATCAATGGATGAAAAGTAGGGATACACTACGCGCCAGAGGATGGCGAATTCATCAAAATCCTTAATTTCTGTAAAAATAACACCTGTCCTGCCATGTCCAGGACCTCTGAGCCTTGGCGTGTGACAGCTGCTATCCGTCTGGTGCGTGTCAGTGGTGACATGTTGTGTAATCAGGAAGGAGGTGCACTACGGACAGACGCACCAGATACTTCCTCATCCATCTATACACAGCTATTATACAGTGACAGAAAATGGATTGAGCTGGGAATTGGGTTTATAGGAACTGTGTGTGTGCGAGATACAAAGCAGGTCAGCAATAAATGCCTTAGAATAATATCTTTCTCGTATGATTTTTTTTCTTCTTCAAATTTGTAGCATAATTGCCAGCAATTCTGGATTTCCTGGGACTGTCTTGGTTTTTTTTTGGTCGGGGGGGGGGGGGGTGGGGGGGGGGGTAAAACTTTGTGGCTGTATTTTGGTTTTGTACTGCTCTAGGCCTGGCTAAATTACTGCACCCCCCAATGAACTTTCTAAAATTATATTCAACTTTTTACATATGTAATTGCACTCAAGAGTTGCTTCAGCACCCAAATATGCACTCAACCTGCACCATCGCCCAGATTTCCACTCAGAACTTGCCCCAGCACCCACTTTGCACTCAGGACTTACCCCAACACCCAGATTTGCACTCAGGACTTGCTCCAGCACCCACTTTTCACTCAGGACTTACCCCAACACCCAAATTTGCACTCAATTCCTTCCCCATCACCCAGATTTGCACTCAGAACTTTCCCCAGCACCCACTTTGCACCCAGGACTTACCCCTCCCCCTGCTGCTGCTGTTGCTGCCTCATGTTTACTGAACACTGAGATGTCATTTGACACCAGGCACTCAGATTATGCAGTAGTGCACGATGGGGTGTAACTAGCAGTCGGTGTCCATGCTGTTGGCAGACTGCATCCCCCGCGCACTTTGCTCCCAGTCAGGGAGAACTCAAAATGAAAGAATAAAATGGTGTGAGGGGACGGGAGGCGAGGGAAGAATCATCGGGCTGTTTTTCTAAAATATCAGAACATCGGGTCTGGGGTCTGAGCGGGCATTTGGTGGTGCCGTTATTTGCTGCCCCCTGGAAAATGCCACCCCAGGCGGGTGCCTTGTTGGTCTCACGTTATATACAGCGCTGCTGTCCCAGCGGAAGGTGGAATCACACAGTCACAGGATGACACAGCATCTCCCAGCTTTAAATTAGCAGACCATGCAGTAGGGTCAATATTAAAGAGAAAAATGTAAAACAAGGGCTTAAATGGCAGGCCACTAATAACAGTAGAGGACTTCAAGGCTATCACTGCTCGGGATAGGAAATGACAAAACCCATGAAGAAGCCACTGATTGCACACCTGTATGGATTTAATACACCCCCATACAGGCAATAGGTGTTTGGAGCTCAATTCATCAGCACCTCCCATATACACCAACCATTCTTCTAATACCTCTCCCTATATAACCAAGCATTCTGCTAATACCTCTTCCTATACAACCAAGTATTCTGCTAATACCTCTCCCTATACAAACAAGCATTCTGCTAATACCTCTCCCTATACAAACAAGCATTCTGCTAATATCTCTCCCTATACACCAAGCATTCTGCTAATACCTCTCCCTATACAACCAAGTATTCTGCTAATACCTCTCCCTATACAAACCAAGCATTCTGCTAATATCTCTCCCTATACAACCAAGCATTCTGCTAATATCTCTCCCTATACACCAAGCATTCTGCTAATACCTCTCCCTATACAACCAAGTATTCTGTTAATACCTCTCCCTATACAACCAAGCATTCTGCTAATACCTCTCCCTATACAGCCCATCAATCTGCTAATACCTCTCCCTATACAACCAGTCATTCTGCTAATACCTCTCCCTATGCAACCAAGCATTCTGCTAATACCTCTCCCTATGCAACCAAGCATTCTGCTAATACCTCTCCCTATACAACCAGTCATTCTGCTAATACATCTCCCTATATAACCAAGCATTCTGCTAATACCTCTCCCTATACAACCAGTCATTCTGCTAATACCTCTCCCTATACAACCAGTCATTCTGCTAATACCTCTCCCTATACAACCAGTCATTCTGCTAATACCTCTCCCTATATAACCAAGCATTCTGCTAATACCTCTCCCTATGCAACCAAGTATTCTGCTAATACCTCTCCCTATACACCAGTCATTCTGCTAATACCTCTCCCTATATAACCAAGCATTCTGCTAATACCTCTCCCTATACAACCAAGCATTCTGCTAATACCTCTCCCTATACAACCAGTCATTCTGCTAATACCTCTCCCTATACAACCAGTCATTCTGCTAATACCTCTCCCTATATAACCAAGCATTCTGCTAATACCTCTCCCTATGCAACCAAGTATTCTGCTAATACCTCTCCCTATACAACCAGTCATTCTGCTAATACCTCTCCCTATATAACCAAGCATTCTGCTAATACCTCTCCCTATACAACCAAGTATTCTGCTAATACCTCTCCCTATACAACCAAGCATTCTGGTAATACCTCTCCCTATACAACCCAGCATTCTGCTAATACCTCTCCCTATGCAACCAAGCATTCTGCTAATACCTCTCCCTATACAACCAAGCATCCTACTAATACCTCTCCCTATACAACCAAGCATTCTGCTAATACTTCTCCCTTTACAACCAAACATTCTGCTAATACCTCTCCCTATGCAACCTAGCATTCTGCTAATACCTCTCCCTATACAACCAATCATTCTGCTAATACCTCTCCCTATACAACCAAGCATTCTGCTAATACTTCTCCCTTTACAACCAAACATTCTGCTAATACCTCTCCCTATACAACCAAGCATTCTACTAATACCTCTCCCTATACAACCTAGCATTCTGCTAATACCTCTCCCTATACAACCAAGCATTGTGCTAATACCTCTCCCTATGTCGAGGTTAGGACTGTACGAAATATTCTATATTCTGCTTTTGGGTTTTTACACCCAAGGTGCATAATCTTGCACTTATCCACATTAAATGTCAGTTGCCACTGCTCTGACCATTTTTCCAGTTTAGCTAAATCATGGTGATACAGGCTCCGATTCACATATCCAACTGCTATGGACACCAGAGAAAACATGTCCCATGAAAAGGAATATTAAATTGTCCATCATAGTAAGACTGAAACGTGAGACGGCGCTTAACAGAGGTCTATTGGACAAGTTAATGGTACCCTCTGCCTTTCCCAGCAGCTGAGTTTATACAGGATAATGACAGTGGTGACCTGGAGAATATATTCCAATGTATATACTATATACAAACATCTGGATCGGCTCCAGATCCTCCGCACTTCATGTGCAACGTAAAAATCGTTTGGTGAACACTTTGTACGTCTTGGTTCTTTACGGGGAAAAGTCGTTAACCTTTTAAACCAGGATCCCGTTATTAATTAATGTACAGATTTGGGAGACAAACAATGCGTTAGCCCGTATATATCATATTATTGTGACACATTTGCAGTACCAAGGAAAGGGGGCGCTAGCTCTGTGACACATATAATCCAAGGAGAAGCTGCTTCCATTGAATTTAGATAATGTAGATCATTGACAGGGCTGGTGCTACAGAAATGATGTGTTAACGTAAGTACGTTATCCAAAATGTTTCCCAAGAATTTCAGATAAGGGATCCTCATCCTATATAACCATACTATAGCCTATATATACTATAGGATTTAAAAAAAAGAGACAAATAATATATGAGTCCGTTTATTGCTAGCTGTTCAGGGTTTCACTTCTATTATTAAATGTTCTGGCAATAGACTAGTTGAGGACCGTTTCATCATTGGTAAGTGTAATCTTAAATTATGCATTTTGGTTAAGCCCCCTTCATAGCTTTAAACAAAAGCAGAGCATTAACCTTCAAAAAGTTCATTAGTAAAAAATAGGCAGAAAATAATGTACCGAAGTAATCAGAAATACATTAGTATCCTTTGCTTGACCCCTTCGCGACCATATGACGAGTTAACTCGTCATAAGAGCCGCAGCATTAGCGACCTTATGACGAGTTAACTCGTCATGCAGTCTAGCCGGCGTTGCGCTCCATGGGCACCGCCAGCTAGTCTGCAACGGGTCCAGGACTAAGCCTCGCACCCGAGGCAAAGCTCCTGGACCCGATCGGTGGATTTCAGGGCATGTGATCGCGGTGATAACGTGATCACCGCGATAACATGCAAATTAGATGCAAAGTCAGTGTGTTCACACACTGCCTCTAATTCCCTCTCTGTGCTTCACGTTCTTATAGTGAAGCACAGAGAGTGACCTGTAAGTAAAAATAAATTAATAAAGAACGTTGCTGAGAAAAAAAAAATTAAAAAAATTAACCCTTTCATTTTTGATCACAGTTTGTAACTGTGATCAGTTTCCTTCCACTTTATGGCCCTCATTTAGTTTTTTTTTTACATATTTTTTTTTTTTACAATTTATAAAGTTTTTTTTAATAAATAAAGGTAATTTAATTTGAATATATTTATTTAATAAAATGTAACCCCTGCATGCCTGTTGCATGATTTTTACGGATCTGACATCGCACTCTTCAGAGTTTTTTTTCTGTTTTTTTTGTTATGGGGGGTTTGGGTACCAATATTTTTCTTTTTTATTAGTTAATTAGGGGGGATAAGTGGGTTAGTGTTGTACTAGTTATGTAGGTTATTATTGAGAAAATAATGGGGAAAAACTTTTTTTTCCTCCAAAATGTCCTCTTTTATATGTATTTTTTAATACTAAAATGTAAATCATTTTTATGTATAGGGTATCAAAAGAAAGCTCTAACTGTCCTTTAAAAAAACAACATATAACTTGTATGGGTACGTTAAATGAGAGAGAGGGAAATTATGTTTTAAAAACCGCATATTAAAAATTGAAAAACGCTCTGGTCCTTGGCCCAGGAAAATCCCTGGTCCTTAAAGGGTTAATATTTGTATGATATATTGTCTGTACACACAAGCACCCCTTATCTCTAAGTAGTAGTGTGACTATTGAGGTGCACTCTACTATTATTTCTCTTTTACATCAGGTATAATACAAGCCAGGTGGCAACCCTAAATGCAACTCATGTTATATGTGACTTGTTAAGATAATTAGCATAGCAACTTCTTCTAGAAATGTGACTAGTTACTTGTTAATGATAACCTTTTCATTGCACACAGTGCTGTACTATTTAGTCCAATGTGCAAATTAAAAGAATATCACAAATTAATATTCACATTATTCTAGAAAAAGATCACTGGGATTTGAGTTTGGCAATGGTTAGTGAATATATAGTGTTTGAAACCCACCCTTAAACACAACTAGCTAATATTGCATTGATGATATGTGCAAATCATATAATCTATGACTTTTTTTTTTATAACTATCCTCAAAGGATCTTCTTCTAGAAATATATGACTAGTGACTTGTTAATGATAATTGTGACAGCATCATCCCCAATGGTGCTCGACAAAATCCGGGCACCCCCACCCATGTTGCACACCCACGACATGCCCCATTACTTCATTACATGCCCCATCACCCACATTGCACACACATTAAATACCCATTCACCCCATTACATACCCACATTGCATACACACTAAATGCCCCTGTACCATCACCCTCATTTAATACCCCTACCAAGTCCATTACATGCCCCCATCAACCCGATTAATTGGAAGGAGCTAAAGCTTGCTGAACGGTGGGGGAGGGAGCAAAAATGGGTGAAGCACCAGAGGTGTGCTTTAACACCCTCCCGGCCAAAGTGCCTTGTTTGCCTTGTGGAAGATACACTACTGACCATCCCTACTACTACTTTTCCCTCTGAAGGATTACAGTGTGTCACGGGGAGACAGGGACAGTGATTCCTTGCTTGCACAAGACTGTCGGCTCCTTGTTGTCTGGTTGCAGCCTGCTGTCAAGGGGTTAGTTGGGAGGAGGTTTAATTGTACATCTTCTAATACATTAACAAGGTTTTGGTAACAGTATAGGCTGCTTTGTGTGGCCAGTAGATGGTAGGTGAGGTTAGGGTCTCACCCTATTGAGAGTGCACCTTGACGTAGCGGGTGAGCTTAATTATGCTTTGGCCAATTCATATAACCAAAACCTCTCATTTATATTATGTTTATATATTTGTTGCCAGCTTTATTAGGGTGAGAAGCGCAGACAGTTTTTGTTTTCAGTTATCATCTATGATGCTTTACTTTTTGCATTCTTTGAAACAAATTAAATGTTTCTTTTTTTTTCTTCCATGATCCAGTCAAATGCTGAGAGCTGCGTCAGAGAGTCAGTAGAAGTAGAAGTTGAAATTTGTGAGAAAACTAAACCTAATCAAAATACAGATATTCACATTTTAATGAATACATACATTTTTTATGATTATAATTTGTTATATTTTTTTTTAGCTTTCAGTTTGTCTGTGAGCAAAATAACAATTTTGAAAGATGCCCTACAGTTCTGGCCAGAGAATAATGTTCCTCTCATACCTGAAATCTTATTATTTAAACCTTGTGCCCAGGAATTTGAGTGGATCTGGGGTCTGAGAAAGTCTCGTCGCCAACGGTTCTATTTCTGGACGTGGCTTCCTTCCTTAGTAAAGATACCAGCTATGAAATTAGTCATTAATGTGCAACGGCCGCTGCTGAACTGTCCCTGTAGTGGCGGAGAAATGGATAGGAGAGCTCTTAGTATTGTTTGTGTCTCAGGAAATAGAATTCTCTAAAATAACCCAACACACAACTACTAAACCAAACAATTCAATCAATGAGCTGAAGAACTTCTATAGATATATGAGTCTGTGATATACTCACACACCCCACATTACGGTGAGTTTTCTTGCTGTGGAGCTCTGTAAAACACACACACAAAGCACATTACTGTTTGTTTCATCACTGTGGAGCTCTGTGATACACTCACACACTGCACATTACTGTTAGTTTTACTGCTGTGGAGCTCTGTGATACACTCACACACTGCACATTACTGTGAGTTTTACTGCTGTGGAGTCTGTGATACACGCTGCACATTACTTTTAGTTTTACTGCTGTGGAGTCTCTGATACACTCACACACTGCACATTACTGTGAGTTCTATTGCTGTGGAGTCTGTGATACACTCACACACTGCACATTACTGTTAGTTTTACTGCTGTGGAGTCTGTGATACACTCACACACTGCACATTACTGTGAGTTTTACAGCTGTGGAGCTCTGTGATACACTCACACACTGCACATTACTGTGAGTTCTATTGCTGTGGAGTCTGTGATACACTCACACACTGCATATTACTGTGAATTCTATTGCTGTGGAGTCTGTGATACACTCACACACTCACACACTGCACATTACTGTTAGTTTTACTGCTGTGGAGTCTGTGATACACTCACACACTGCACATTACTGTGAGTTTTACTGCTGTGGAGCTCTGTGATACACTCACACACTGCACATTACTGTGAGTTCTATTGCTGTGGAGTCTGTGATACACTCACACACTGCACATTACTGTTAGTTTTACTGCTGTGGAGTCACAGAAACCTCTGTGCTGCCTGTTCGGCTCCCCATGCAGTGTTACAATGAAGTGCCGACAGTCACATGACCGTCATACGCGCGCCTGGTCACGTAACCCGTCGGCACAACCGCCTGGGAGCCGAACAGGCAGCATGGAGGAGACCATGCTGCCTGCCACTAACCACCAGGGAAAGGTAAGTGCTGGGGAAATGATGGTATGGGGGGGGGGGGGCTTGCAAAATTACTGGGGCATATTAATGGAAAATAACACTGGCATATTATTGGGAAAATTGGCTGTGGGATATTAAATGGCAAATAACACTAGCATATCATTGGGCAAATTGACTGGAGCATATATAATAGCAAATAACACTGGCATATTATTAGGCAAATTGGCTGGGGCATATTAAATGGCAAATAACATTGGCATATTATTGGGCAAATTAGCTGGGGCATATTAAATGGCAAATAACACTGGCATATTATTGGACAAATTGGCAGGGGCATATTAAATGGCAAATAATACTGGCTTAATATTGGGCAAATTGGCTGGGGCATATTAAATGGCAGAATTAATGGCAAATGATACTGGCATAATATTGGGCAAATTGGCAGGGGCATATTCAGTGGCAAAAACTGGCATATTATTGGCAAATTGGCTGGGGAATATTAATGACAAAATAATACTGGCATATTATTTGGCAAATTGGCAGGGGCATATTAATGGAAAATTATACTGGCATATTATTGGGCAAATTAGCTGGGGAATATTAATGGCAAATATTATTGGCAGTGTGTATGTAATGGGGTGATGGAGGCATGTAAATAGGGTGATGGGGCATGTCCTTGGTGTGCATCGTGGGTTATGGGTCATGTCGTGGGTGTGCATCGTGGGTAGGGGGGGTGCCCAAAATTTGTGATACACTCACACACTGCACATTACTGTGAGTTTTATTCCTGTGGAGCTCTGTATTACACTCCCACACTGCACATTACTGTGAGTTTTATTGCTGTGGAGCTCTGAGATACACACACTGCACATTACTGCACATTACTCCACAACAGTAAAGCCAACAGTAATATAACTCACACAAATGTGCAATGTATAAGTATCAAGGACTCCGCAGCAATAAAACTCACAATAATGTGCAGTGTGTGAATGTATCACAAACTCCACAGCAATACAACTCATAGTGATGTGCAGTATGTGTGAGTGTATCACAGACTCCACAGCAGTAGTATGCAGTGTGTGAGTGTATCACAGACTACACAGCAATAAAACTCACAGTGATGTGCAGTATATGCGAGTGTATTCCTGACTCCACAGCAATAAAAATCCTAGTGATATGCGGTGTGTGAGAGTGTATCATGGCGCTCCACAGCAATAAACCTCACAGTAATTTGGGGGGGTGTGTGAGTGTATTCCAGACTTCACAGCAATAAACCTCACAGTAATGTGCAGTGAATGTGAGTGTATCACAGACTCCACAGCAATACAATTCACAGTGATATGCAGTGTGTAGGAGTGTTTTCCATACTCCACAGCAATAAACCTCACAGTGATGTGCAGTTGCCCTTTAACTATGAAGATATAGCAGATTAATGTGTGTTCAGTGAAGGTTGATATTGGGGCTTCTGAAGTTACAATATTTTTGGATTGCCCACAAAAAAAAACCCTTCAGCTCCTTCCAAAAGGAGTTCAGTGCACAGCACCAACATTACGCATCAGAGTTCAGTATGAGCTGTCACTGCACTGTGATTACTAGAATTAGAGAGATGCTAATCTGACCTTATGCTGCATGCCCAAATCAAGCTCCCTATCCCGGCCACTTAACTGACCCCTCCAACGGGATTTCCCAACTGGTATGCTTTCCATGTTGCCTCAAAAAAATAGTAATTTAAAAAGTTTTGCTAAACCAGTTAGCGGGGGACGTTCCCTTTCTTTGCATGGCCGCTGTGAAAAATCACAGGATTGTAATCTATTTGTTTTCCTCCAGGGGAAATTTTAGTGATTTATGCCCGTTTGACAGGCTTTTCCACAACATGCTGTGTATTGTGTCTTTTTTGGAAGGGGATGATTAATACAAGAGTACAGTTGGAGCAGAAGACATGAATATGTTTGCTTAAGGAGAGCTGTGGAATGAACCTTGCTATTTATTTCATTGACCTTTTTCCGCTCCCAGACGCAGATGAAAACTCCAGGAATCTGGAGGCACAGGACAATATGTGGAAATCTTGCGCGGAGGAACTAGGAGGTGGACCATACTGCTCTTTTTCGAATGGGGATGCTGGAAGCGCCAATGCCCCAACATTCTAAAAGTGATGTCAGTAAAGGGGGAGGAGCCTATGCATACTTTGTAGCGCTAGTGGACAAGTGCATTGTGTGGATCTGAACACAGCTATGACATAGTGGCCAATACTCCTGAATTTGCCGGGACAGTTCTGTGTTTTGGGGTCCTCTTTCCTCAAATTCAACTCCTGTCCCGGCAGTAATAATGCCCATGCACGGTGCACAGGCAGTATTGTGTTTAAACTGGGTCCATACTGTGAGGTGATACAACGCCGCATGACGTCCCGCTGGTGTTGGGTAATTCTTCATCGTTAGGCCCCGCCACTTTCGCCCTGGACCAAAGTGGCCAAATATGAGATGTTTATCATCAGTTGAAAAGGCGCGTAGGGAGCGGACATGTTGTTCAGAATCTTAGGTCAGGTTTCCATTCACCTTGATTCAAATGAAGGAAGATGAACAACATGTCTGCCTCCTGTTAGAGTTATATAGAGCAAAGATTCTAAACAACATGTTCGCTCCCTGTTAGAGCTATACAGAGCAAAGATTCTAAACAACATGTCTGCCCCCTGATAGAGCTATACAGAGCAAAGATTCTAAACAACATGTCTGCCCCCTGTTAGAGTTAAAAAGAGCAATGAAGGATCCCATTATTTATATTCTTTTAATAAAGCATTATTATGCAAACTATCTACACTTGATACAAGCTTTCAAGTGAACATTGGTTAATTTCTTGCTACAATTGTGCTTTTGACACTAGTAAGAAATGAATAGGCCCAGTGGTTCCCCTGATGACAGCAGTGGCACTGGCTATCATTTACTCTACATCACGACCGACTCCTGGGTCTAAGTCTCCTTTTAAGACATTTTTAAGTAATGTGGCTCCTTTTCCCCTTTTCTTAATTTTGCACCAGAAGGTAATCCAGACCCAACCGGAATATATATTCTGTATTTAAAGTTGGATGCTGAATACCGGATACAATCTAACTGAGAGATTGAATAATGTGTTTATGTGTAACTTGTGTATAAACTGTAACATAGGAATAAATCTATCAAGATTATAATATAAGACATGAGAAATGTGTTTATCTCCTTGGTAGCAGGTAGCGATGGATTTTATTTTAACTGATAAAAGAAATAAATAGTTTAATAAAACGATAAGAAAAAAAATAATAATAAACCGGTGATAGCGAACGTATAGTAGCGTTTCTTGGCCAGGAAGCCATCTTGAAGTTTTAAAATATTTTATATAAATTGTCTCTCGTAGGCTTACTAATTTCTCTTTAAATTATGTTTTGAACCTGCTTTGCTTCAGTCGGGGCTCGTGGTCCATTGGCCAACAGAAAAAAACGTATTGGTCTGTCCAACTGTCACTCAAGCACTGACATTGTTTAACAGAGACTCTGATTGGAAGAAAGTATAGACTGAGCAGAAATGCACCAGCGTTACTGACCATAACCCTGATTATAAGATGACCCCCAAACCTTGGATCTCAGTTTAGGAAAAATAAAGAAAAAGCTTAAGTATAAGATGACACTGTAGGAAAACATTTTTATTAGGAAATATTCCTTCAAATGTGAACCGTTTTTTTCATATGTAATAAAGATATAATTGAAAAAAAATGCATTATTTGTTTTTATTTCCTTTCTCTGTCCCCCTTTAACAGAGTTTAGCTTTGATTATTTGATTATTACCCCATAGCAACCAGACTTGCCAACGCGCTCCCAGACTTGCCAATGCACACCCAGGACTTGCCAATGCACACCCAGGACTTGCCAACGCGCTCCCAGACTTGCCAATGCACACCCAGGACTTGCCAATGCACACCCAGGACTTGCCAACGCACTCCCAGACTTGCCAATGCACACCCAGGACTTGCCAATGCACACCCAGGACTTGCCAACTCGCTCCCAGACTTGCCAATGCAACCCCAGACTTGCCAATGCACACCCAGGACTTGCCAATGCACACTCAGGACTTGCCAATGCACACCCAGGACTTGCCAATGCACACTCAGGACTTGCCAATGCACACCCAGGATTTGCCAATGTGTTCCCAGACTTGCCAGACCATGTCCAGACTTGCCAATGTACATCCAAACTTACCTATGCACCCCCAGACTTGCCAGAGCCACTTTAGCCAATGGGCAAACTAGGCACTTGCCCTTAGGGGTTAAGGGGGCCCCCACTGTCCCCGGTACTGGCATCCCTGCAGCTGTATGTGACTGCCGGAAAATAAAAAAAATCATTGCCACCAGATATGACAGAACATCATATACGGTGACTGTATTTCCCTCCTCCATGCAAGAGGGACGTCTGCATGGAGGAGATGGCAAGGGGCATGGAGCAGCCAATAGGTGAGTACCAGGGAAGGGAGGAGGTGGGTGGCATATTATTGGGAAAATTGGCTGTGTCATATTAAATGGTCTAAATAACACTGGCATATTATTGGGCAAATTGGCTGGGACATATTAAATGGCAAAATAACACTGGCATATTAATGGCAAAAGTAATACTGGAATATTATTGGCAGAATAATACTAGCATATTAATGGCAAAATGGCTGTGGCATATTGTGGCAAAGTGACACTGTGGCTTGTTCTGCAGGGCCAGTTCTGTGAGAGAAAGTGACACTGTGGTATGTTCTGTGGGGCAAACTGACACTGTGGCATGCAATATGAGTGCAAGCCAAGAGCTGCAGGTGCAATATAGGTGCATGGCAAGGTACTGTATGGTGCTGTGTTATGTCCTTTAGGTGCAATGTGGGGGCAGAAAAGGGAATAGAAACAAGAACTTCAGTTTTTCATTAACATTTGCATTACATATACAAATAGTTGAATGTGATATGAAAATTGTTGCATATAATATTAAAAAGTTTACATTTGCATAGTTTTTTTTACAATGCGACTTTACAAAAATTGGGTCGATGGGGGCCGTTTACTAAAGAATTTGCCCAGGGCCCACTAGGGTCTTAAATGGCCCTGAGACTTGCCAGTGCAACTCCAGATGTGCCAGTGTACCCCCAGACTTGCCAGTGTACCCCCAGACTTGCCAGTGTACCCCTAGAATTGCTAATGCAAAACCAAACTCACCAATGCACACCCAGGACTTCCCAATACAACACCAGACTTTCCAAAGCACCTCCACACTTGCCAATGTGTCCCCAGACTTGCCAGTGCACCTCCTTGCCAAAATGAACCCTGACTTGCCAATATGAACCACTTCCCCTGCACCCCCTTACTTAGAAACATAGAAACATAGAATGTGTCGGCAGATAAGAGCCATTCGGTCCATCCAGTCTGCCCAAATTTTCTAATACTTTTATTGGTCCCCAGTTCCCTATTTTATATCTAGGATAGCCTTGTGCCTACCCCACGTATGCTAAACTCCTTCACTCTGCTTACCTGTACCACTTCTGCTGGAAGGCTATTCCGTACATTCCCTACCCTCTCAGTAAAGTAATACTTCCTGATATTACTTTTAAATCGTTGCCCCTCTAATTTTAGACTATGTCCTCTAGTTGTGGTAGTTTCTTCTTTTCAATATACTCTCTTCCTTTACTGTGTTGATTCCCTTCATGTATTTAAATAGAGTTGCGAGTGTGGAAACCTGCACTGTTTACACAAGAAATAGAAGTGCCAGAAATGCCACAAAAAGTTTGGATATGGGGACACTGGTTTCTAAACCAGCTGCGTCCTGTAGAGGCTACAGGTCATGTAGGGAACAGCTAAAAAGATACTTGCCATTGCATTCTCAGACTTGCCAATAAGCCCCTAGAGGTCCCGTGACCCCAGTGTTGAGCAGCATCGGAAGATCTCTATGTGCATCTTCCGGCTGCCTGCAAGTAGGATCCAGGTACCATGCATTTTTAGTATTAGTATAAAACAAACCTTGAATATAATAATACGTTTTTTTATAGCATTTGCTCTGAAAAAAACCTTGTCTTGTATTCAAGCATATACGGTATCTTCATTTAAGCAGAATCTAGTAATAAATAATGTGCCCCAATTTACATGTCTCTATCCCAGCGCGTCAAACATATTGGTAGAATTTAGGAGCCAAGCAGAGTAATTCAGGAGCCAGCCTAGTTATAGTAAAGTCCTATGTAGGAGCCAGCAGGGCAAATTCTAGAATCAATTCTTCTCTGGCTATATCGAGATAACCAAGGAAACACCAAAGCCTGTTATTACAAATAATAGGTCAAATAAAACCTTAATGTCTCATGAAGTGTTAATTATAGAAACAAAATTCAAAAATTAGCTGAAACTGGGCAAATTCAAACAATGTACCAGAATAATATATCTACTTTGAAGCATTTTACTTTCTTATCAATCCCCTTTTGATATAATCCTAAAGGACCACCTACCCTCTAACCCCTTTACAGAGCATTATGTAAATCGACTAATTTTTTACCGTGATTTGTAACTTTTTTTTATGATTGTCACTCTACACGATGCTCTATGAAAGGGATTAGAATTAAGGGACTTTGGTTAAACCTTGGGGAAGCTAATCTAGCGAAACGCGTTGGGTGGGCAGAGCCACCGACCCTGGCGCCACATCACTGGAGCAGAAGTACATCTGGCCGTCGGAGGATACTTTGTATCAATATCCGCTTTGACCGTTACTCAGCACTGTGCTCCGAGATTCGCGCACGGCTATCTCTGTGAGAATTGATATTTTTTAAATACATTTTTCATTAAAAGTTTTTATTCTATTGTGGCGTTTTCTGTATTTTATGAGTCTGATCCCACATGTAAGTAAACATGACACATACAAAGATAGCGCCGAATACTGCCAGTTTATAAAGCAGACGTCTTCTAGCGCTCAACATGCAGGGGTATTTTTATGTTCCCTTCTCTGTAATTTACTGTTAAATGAGGGGCACTGGCAGAGGGTCCTGCTGTGTCTGCCGTTTTCTGGGAGCTTGCTCCTAATTGTTAAGTAAAACCTGTAAAAATCTATTTTTCAGGTTTTACTTAACAATCATCAATCCACAGAAAGGTCGACACCCAGGAACCCTGAACCCCCAGAGCTCGCAGTCTGTACTGGCTAATCAACTCCGCTCTCTGCCAAGTTAAATCCCACTCCAGACTATCTTTTTTTAGTCTCCTTAGGACTGCCTTTAACCAAACTTAGCAGGGGATGCGAGGGAAACAGCTGACGTCAGACAAAAAGTAAACGGAGGGTTCTGGATCCTGTATCACAGCGAGAGAGACAGAGTGGAGAGCTGTATCTCCTGATTCCAATCTCTGCAACATCTGTCTGCTGGAGGCTCCATTCAAGCTGTATGTAAGTACCATATGGCTCTCGTGTAGACAGTCATGACGGGCTGCAGGGGAAATATATCAGCTAAAACAGGTTCAAACTACATCTATAGGTTTGTTGGAAATTTGCAAACCGGAAAAATGAAAATTTGCCCCATAACATTGCACTTTTGGGCTGTATGTCACCGGACTGACCGGAAAAAAATGAATCTTATATTATTATGTGAAAAGTGAACTTTTATAGGTTAAACAGGGCTTGCAAGAGGGCTACGAGGGCAATTGCCCAGATGGCTACTCTCTAATCTCTCCAAATGGGCAGGAGATGCAGGGGATGCGCCACTTTTAAATGCACCGGTTGGAAATGTAGATCTTTCTATCCAATTGGCTTGTCTGTCTATCAGTCTCTGTACCTTATCTGTCAGTATATCTGTCTATCAGTCTCTGTACCTTATCTGTCAGTATATCTGTATATCAATCTCTGTACCTTATCTGTCAGTGTATCTGTCTATCAATCTCTGTACCTTATCTGTCAGTATATCTGTCTATCAATCTCTGTACCTTATCTGTCAGTATATCTGTCTATCAGTCTCTGTACCTTATCTGTCAGTATATCTGTCTATCAGTCTCTGTACCTTATCTGTCAGTATATCTGTCTATCAGTCTCTGTACCTTATCTGTCAGTATATCTGTCTATCAATCTCTGTACCTTATCTGTCAGTATATCTGTCTATCAATCTCTGCACCTTATCTGTCAGTATATCTGTCTATCAGTCTCTGTACCTTATCTGTCAGTATATCTGTCTATCAGTCTCTGCACCTTATCTGTCAGTATATCTGTCTATCAATCTCTGTACCTTATCTGTCAGTTTATCTATCTATCAGTCTCTGTACCTTATCTGTCAGTATATCTGTCTATCAGTCTCTGTACCTTATCTGTCAGTATATCTGTCTATCAGTCTCTGCACCTTATCTGTCAGTATATCTGTCTATCAGTCTCTGTACCTTATCTGTCAGTATATCTGTCTATCAGTCTCTATACCTTATCTGTCAGTGTCTCTGTCTATCAGTCTCTGTACTTTATCTGTCAATATGTCTGTCAATCAATCTCTGTACCTTATCTGTCAGTATATCTGTCTATCAATCTCTGTACCTTATCTGTCAGTATATCTGTCTATCAATCTCTGTACCTTATCTGTCAGTATATCTGTCTATCAGTCTCTGCACCTTATCTGTCAGTATATCTGTCTATCCATCTCTGTACCTTATCTGTCAGTATATCTGTCTATCCATCTCTGTACCTTATCTGTCAGTATATCTGTCTATCAGTCTCTGTACCTTATCTGTCAGTATATCTGTCTATCAGTCTCTGTACCTTATCTGTCAGTATATCTGTCTATCAATCTCTGTACCTTATCTGTCAGTATATCTGTCTATCAATCTCTGTACCTTATCTGTCAGTATGTCTGTCTATCCATCTCTGTACCTTATCTGTCAGTATATCTGTCTATCAATCTCTGTACCGTATCTGTCAGTATATCTGTCTATCAATCTCTGTACCTTATCTGTCAGTATATCTGTCTATCAATCTCTGTACCTTATCTGTCAGTATATCTGTCTATCCATCTCTGTACCTTATCTGTCAGTATATCTGTCTATCCATCTCTGTACCTTATCTGTCAGTATATCTGTCTATCAGTCTCTGTACCGTATCAGTCAGTATATCTGTCTATCAGTCTCTGTACCTTATCTGTCAGTATATCTGTCTATCAATCTCTGTACCTTATCTGTCAGTATATCTGTCCATCAGTCTCTGTACCGTATCAGTCAGTATATCTGTCTATCAGTCTCTGTACCGTATCAGTCAGTATATCTGTCTATCAGTCTCTGTACCGTATCAGTCAGTATATCTGTCTATCAGTCTCTGTACCTTATCAGTCAGTATATCTGTCTATCAGTCTCTGTACCTTATCTGTCAGTATATCTGTCTATCAATCTCTGTATCTTATCTGTCAGTATATCTGTCTTTCAGTCTCTGTACCTTATCTGTCAGTATATCTGTCTATCAGTCTCTGTACCTTATCTGTCAGTATATCTGTCTATCAATCTCTGTACCTTATCTGTCAGTATATCTGTCTTTCAGTCTCTGTACCTTATCTGTCAGTATATCTGTCTATCAGTCTCTGCACCTTATCTGTCAGTATATCTGTCTATCAGTCTCTGTACCATATCTGTCAGTATATCTGTCTATCAATCTCTGTACCTTATCTGTCAGTATATCTGTCTATCAGTGTCTGTACCTTATCTGTCAGTATATCTGTCTATCAGTCTCTGTACCTTATCTGTCAGTATATCTGTCTATCAGTCTCTGTACCTTATCTGTCAGTATATCTGTCTATCAATCTCTGTACCTTATCTGTCAGTATATCTGTCTATCAGTGTCTGTACCTTATCTGTCAGTATATCTGTCTATCAGCCTCTGTACCTTATCTGTCAGTATATCTGTCTATCAATCTCTGTACCTTATCTGTCAGTATATCTGTCTATCAGTCTCTGTACCTTATCTGTCAGTATATCTGTCTATCAATCTCTGTACCTTATCTGTCAGTATATCTGTCTATCAGTCTCTGTACCTTATCTGTCAGTATTTCTGTCTTTCAGTCTCTGTACCTTATCTGTCAGTATATCTGTCTATCAGTCTCTGCACCTTATCTGTCAGTATATCTGTCTATCAGTCTCTGTACCTTATCTGTCAGTATATCTGTCTATCAGTCTCTACACATTATCTGTCAGTATATCTGTCTATCAATCTCTGTACCTTATCTGTCAGTATATCTGTCTATCAGTCTCTGTACCTTATCTGTCAGTATATCTGTCTATCAGTCTCTGCACCTTATCTGTCAGTATATCTGTCTATTAGTCTCTGTACCTTATCTGTCAGTATATCTGTGTATCAATCTCTGTACCTTATCTGTCAGTATATCTGTCTATCAATCTCTGTACCTTATCTGTCAGTATATCTGTCTATCAGTCTCTGTACCTTATCTGTCAGTATATCTGTCTATCAATCTCTGTACCTTATCTGTCAGTATATCTGTCTATCAATCTCTGTACCTTATCTGTCAGTATATCTGTCTATCAATCTCTGTACCTTATCTGTCAGTATATCTGTCTATCAGTCTCTGTATCTTATCTGTCAGTATATCTGTATTTCAGTCTCTGTACCTTAGCTGTCAGTATATCAGAGCCGCAGAGTAATTCAGATATAGACATATATAAGCTATCGCTTTACACATTATACAAGAAGATTCTTTGCGCTAGAATTCAACTGTGCTGGGACGAGCACCCATCCAGCACTGCAATGGTTAATATGAAACTGACTGGAGACATCCCATAATCTGGATATCAGAGCAGTAGCTTCATGTAGATGATCTGTGTGCAAACCATACTGTGTTACTGTAAAAGAAATGAGTCATTTGTTGCCGAGGGATTTTAGGAATTGTCTTTGGGAGAGAGTGAGGTGGGCTGCTCTGCTCTGTCATATGAAGTGTAATTGCATTGCTATTACAGCGCTATTAGTGGATTGTTAAACTGCGCGTAAACAATACTTATTGTTGGATTTAATGACCTAATACAGTGACAGGCTACCTCCTGCTCTCCGGAGTGTGTGACGCAAGATCAAAGATCTGTATTTCATCAAGATCGGGTTGTACATTGCAAAAGCTTTAATAACCTGCCACCCAGCCATAATGTACTGGCAGGCCTGGAGAGAGCTGGCACTCCGGTCCAATCAGCGAAACACCCAACGCGTTTCGAGTCGCAGGATCTTTATCATTATGATTCCGGAGTGCCAGCTCTTCTTCTTTCTGGAATTTTCCTTCTGGATCTTTTGCTTTTATACACACTGTTGGTTAGGTAATACTCCCCAATTGAAGTCCTACCTGTGGGGGTGTCGTTTCGTATGGCTGGCAAAAGGCATACTTGTCTGGAGCTCTTTGACGCTTGTTGTGACTGTGTATGTCTATTAACTCCTTAGTAACATGACCTTTTGACCTTGACTTTCCCTTGGTGGCAAGGGCTGTTTTGACATGTCTGGGGTGTTTGTGTTTAGCTGTAATTTTCTTCTTTCTCACACAATGTACCCACACAAATTATATGTTTTTTTTATCGTCATAAGAAGGGCTTTCATTAGATACCATTATGTTCATCATATCTTATAATTAACAACAACAAAAAATCATAAAATATGCTGAAAAAATAAAAAAATAACACTTTTTCTAACTTTGACCTTAAAAATAATTTACACAAATACAATCATTAAAAAAGACCCCATCTAAATAGTTTCTAAATTTCTTCCCGAGTCCATAAATGTGCTTGTTTCCATGTTTTACTGCAGTTTTTTTGAACGTTATAAGGCAATAACCAAAAATAGTTTTGCTTTGTTTTTCTACAGTGACCGTTTGACCCCAACCTGAACCCTAAATTTAACCCTAACGCTATCCCTTATGATAACATGCTAGCCGTTAATTTATTTTAATTTTAATTTAATTGTAGCCCTAACAATTATTCTAACCCTAGATTCTAGCTGTTTAAGTTGTTGTTTTTTTTAATTGCCTCTCGGAGCAGTCAAGCAACAGCATCAGAGCGACGGAAGTGAATTTTTTTTTTTACTTCCGGAGCTCTACCCGCAAGAGGGCAGCAGTCATATTGGAGGAGCATTCTGCTCTCCAATATGGCGGCCATGATAGCTTCCTGGTGCCCCAGATTAAAAATTTGGTTCTGCCTAATGCCTCGACTTCGAGGCAATAGAGCAGCGCCGTCAGAGCGTTTTTCGCAATCTGTGAACGCGAAGACCGCTCATTCCACCACAGGACGTGCCAGGCCCATCCATTGTTGGCAACAGGACATCCATTGTCACGAAGGGTTTAAACATTGTCCATTGGCAGCAGTAATGCCAGGGCAGTGTCCATAACATCGGGACTGTTCTGATAAATCCGGGTCTTTTGGCAACTATGAAAGGGATACGGATCTTGTATTTCATCTGGGGATTTTCTACCCTCTGGTTACCTGTCTCCTAAACCTTTGTTTATACTGTGGGCTTAGAAAATACAAAGAAATGATATAAGTTGTGTGAGTAGAATTAAATGCAAATGCATAAATTCAGGGGAAAATATATTTTCGATGCGGCTGCTGTTTATGACATCATCCGTGGCTTGATATGCAAATGAACTACTATTCAGTGGAAAATGTGTAATTTGCATATCAAACCACAAGATGGTGTCAATAGCAGGTGACGCCATGGACATACATACGTCTCTGGTTGTATTCCCTTTAAAAATAAAGATTTATTTTATTTTGAATGGCTGCATGGATCAAAAGGGAAGACTGACACTTGCAACCTACATTCTAGGGTATGACAAGGAACTAGGCATTGATGGGAATGATAGATCTTTTTTTCCGCCCCCTTCCCCTGTACGGTATAGGCACCCCATCCCGTATAATGAAGGATCATATTATGTAAACGCCATTAAAGCAAACAGCAATGTGATTAACTCTCACCTAAACATTATTTATACCTTCAATATAGAGAACGAAAAATGCAAAACAATAATCTAGCAATTTGCAGAAAGGCCTTCAAACGAGTGAGGAGAAAGCTGTGTTTGTATCTGTAGTGTCTTCTGATATTACCTTGTGACTTGGGAAATGTGTCGTGTGCCCATGAAGCCACAAGGTGATATCCAGGACAATAAACAGTATATATTATAAGGCTATATGTGTATATGGTGTATACCTCCCTCCATTCATTTCAAATGGTCAAAGAGGGGCCATTTTGTTTTTGAGAGGAGTGGCTGAAGGTGTAGTTATAGGCAGGTTTTTGTTTTGTTTTTAAGGTGACTTTATGGGGTATTGAGAGAAATTCATGGGATTTAGTAAGCCATTTAGAATAAGCATATTGCATTTTATTTACAAGACCTAATAAAGCACTTTAAACACAATAAATTTAGAGATAGACATATAGATCATTTTTCTATATGTTTTATACTCTACTTTGAGAGCACAAACGATGCTTAGGTGGACAGATCCCCTTTAATATCTAATCATGATACTAATGCAAAACAAGGATTTCTATTTAAAACACCGACACTTGATGTAATCTTTCAACTAAACATAACTTAATTTGTCCTTTAGGTAGTAAAAGTGCAGGATACTGGGGGTTTTATCCATTCATTTATAAATAGGAAGTCATTGTCTCGTACACAGACTGATGTGGCTGACAAAAGGAGTAGACATATATATCCGAGGTTCAATCATGCTATACACAACAGTGCTTCTGCATACACCCTGAATGGAAAATGAGGTTCCGGGACTAGAGTTGAGCGGACACCTGGATGTTCGGGTTCGGCAGGTTCGGCCGAACTTCTAAAAAATGTCCGGGTCCTTGCTCGAACCTGACCCCGAACTTGACCCCGAACCCGAACCCCATTGAAGTCAATGGGGACACGAACTTTTGGCCACTAAAATGCCTCTAAAAAAGTCCTGGAAAGGGCTAGAGGGCTGCAAAATGAAGTAAAATGTGGGTAAGAGTGTCCCCATTCATACGAATAGGTCAATGAATGGGGACTCTATTTCGGTTTATAGAATAGCAATAGCATTACATGTATTACACAAACCGAAAGTCTATAAACCGAAAGACATTTGGTTTATAGACTTTCGGTTTATGGCTTTCGGTTTATTGCTATTCTATAAACCGAAATAGAGTCCCTATTCTTATGAATGGGGACTCTATTTCGGTTTCTAGAAAGCCCATAGCATTACATACAATGTAATCGCTGAACCCCGAACTCCAACCCGAACATACAATGGAATGTCCGTGTTCGGGTCCGGGGTCCAAAAACCGTAATGTTCGGGACGAACCCAAACAGTGCGGTTCGGGTTCGCTTAACACTATCCGGGACAAATAGCCAGGAAACTTACAAGAAGAAATATCACGGGCACAACTGAAGATTAAGTAAAACTTACACTTTTCTAGTAGACTGTACATAAAAATGCCCAATGGCCGTAGTACAATCAAATCGAACACTCGGAATGTGTCACGCACCTGACGCGTTTCATGCTGTAGTGTACAGGATGTATGTGCATCAACGACAATGTCCTCTATGGCACAAAACGCGTCAGCTGGTTTCTGCTTGACAGTTTGTACTGCTTCGTTTGTGCTACTGCCGCTGAGAATTTTTAAGTGCAGTACACAATAAAAGTCTACGTTCTGCTGCATCTTCGGATGATCCCGTGATTTTTCTTCTGACAATTGAGCAGCTCAGATTTATGGAATCGAAAAAAAAGGAGCTATTTGTTCAGGAAAACTGATATATGGGGGCTCTGTTTCCAAAAAGAAACTCACCAGAAATCCAGGAATCATTCCAAGACTAGAGCGACTGTCATTATTACCCCCCCAGGGTATAATTAGATTTTTATAGGGTGCACAGTATTAAACATCAGCTGCGTCTGCGGGGGGGGGGGGGGGGGGATGGAAGACAAAACAATTAGGCTTGGTTCTCATAGGGATAGGCGAACAGCTGGTCTTTTGCGAGCTTTGCACGGTCCCTGGACCTCTATGGGTCACTAATATTAGTCATTTGCATGCCTCCTGGTACAAGAACGGTTAATAATATTGATTATGACATGATATTAGATGCATATCTATGTGTGTATTTCATGATTGAGCTTCCATTATCCAGTCACCAGACCACGAAAGCATCTTGATAGTTGGTTGTAGGCCGCACGTTTGAAGCATGTTATACTCTGCCCCCGCAGATCTTCAGACCACCTTCCCAGACTCCCTTCCCTTCAGATCCTTGTGTACCTCCCAACAGAAGGGTACCAGGGAGCTGAGCCTTATGGGAGGGAGGCACAGCTCACCAGCACAACCTAAGTGCGCCTGCGCAAATCTTCTCCGGTGTGCCCCCCACACCCGCCTAGAACTGGTGCAATACTTAATTAATGGCAATTAAAACCCCACCTACATGGCTAAACCCTGAACCCTCAAGTTATTTATATGATATGCAAAAGGATTTGATGGGAAGCCATATGACAGGTGTGATTCTTCTCACTGGTTGTTAATTCCTTTAAATGTATTTATCAATGACTTGGGAGAAGGTACTGAAAGCAATGTCTGAAATTTTTTACAGATAACACCAAATTAAGTAAGGTGATAAAGTCAGGGCAGGGTGTAATTTCTCTGCCAAGGGATTCAGACAAAATGGGAGAAGGGGCAGTTCATTATAATTTGAATGGTTGTGCAGCTGTGCATAATCTCAGGCAGGCAAGTGGAATAGATCTAAGAGTTCAGAACACAATTGGTAAGACCTAGAATATGCAGTGCCGTTTGGGGCACCAGTACAAAAAAAAAAAAAACACGACATACTGGAAATAGAAAGGGTTCAGAGAACGACTACAAAAATGATTAAAGGAATGGAAAAATTCTGCTATGAAGAATTGGAATAGTTTTCTCTGGAGAACAGACGTCTTTGTGGGTACAGGCTAAACTTTTGCAAGTATGTTCAAGGTCAAAGATCTTTATGGAGATCTCTTTATAGATTGTACCTTCCAGACAAAACGTGGGCCTCCCTTAAGATGGGATAACATCTGCCCCTGCTGTTCCCGTGTGGGTGGTTCTAAGTGTTTTAGTTCCGCGGTGCACACATTCTGAGAGTCAGCATCATATCAATGGCCCCCCTGCGTCAATGGTTTATTATTTAGCGGTAATCATTAGACGCTACAGAAATGAGAGAGAGAGAGAGAGAGACGCTACAGAAATGAGAGAGAGAGAGAGAGAGACGCTACCGAAATGAGAGAGAGAGAGAGAGACTCTACAGAAATGAGAGAGAGAGAGAGAGACGCTACAGAAATGAGAGAGAGAGACGCTACAGAAATGAGAGAGAGAGAGAGAGACGCTACAGAAATGAGAGAGAGAGAGAGAGACGCTACAGAAATGAGAGAGAGAGAGAGACGCTACAGAAATGAGAGAGAGAGAGAGAGAGACGCTACAGAAATGAGAGAGAGAGAGAGACGCTACAGAAATGAGAGAGAGACGCTACAGAAATGAGAGAGAGAGAGAGACGCTACAGAAATGAGAGAGAGAGAGACACTACAGAAATGAGAGAGAGAGAGAGAGACGCTACAGAAATGAGAGAGAGAGAGAGACGCTACAGAAATGAGAGAGAGAGAGAGAGAGACGCTACAGAAATGAGAGAGAGAGAGAGACGCTACCGAAATGAGAGAGAGAGAGAGAGACTCTACAGAAATGAGAGAGAGAGAGAGAGACGCTACAGAAATGAGAGAGAGAGACGCTACAGAAATGAGAGAGAGAGAGAGAGACGCTACAGAAATGAGAGAGAGAGAGAGAGACGCTACAGAAATGAGAGAGAGACGCTACAGAAATGAGAGAGAGAGAGAGAGACGCTACAGAAATGAGAGAGAGAGAGAGAGACGCTACAGAAATGAGAGAGAGAGAGAGACGCTACCGAAATGAGAGAGAGAGAGAGACGCTACAGAAATGAGAGAGAGACGCTACAGAAATGAGAGAGAGAGAGAGACGCTACAGAAATGAGAGAGAGAGAGACACTACAGAAATGAGAGAGAGAGAGAGAGACGCTACAGAAATGAGAGAGAGAGAGAGACGCTACAGAAATGAGAGAGAGAGAGACGCTACAGAAATGCGAGAGAGAGAGACGCTACAGAAATGAGAGAGAGAGAGACGCTACAGAAATGAGAGAGAGAGAGAGAGACGCTACAGAAATGAGAGAGAGAGAGAGAGACGCTACAGAAATGAGAGAGAGAGAGAGAGACGCTACAGAAATGAGAGAGAGAGAGAGAGACGCTACAGAAATGAGAGAGAGAGAGAGAGACGCTACAGAAATGAGAGAGAGAGAGAGACGCTACCGAAATGCGAGAGAGAGAGAGACGCTACCGAAATGCGAGAGAGAGAGAGACGCTACCGAAATGCGAGAGAGAGAGAGACGCTACCGAAATGCGAGAGAGAGAGAGACGCTACAGAAATGTGTACACAAGGATATGTCTCACACACTGCCCTGATATATACCTCTGCACAGGGCAATTCATATAACTCTGTGTACATACTGGAGGTATATATATTGCCCTAGACAGGCTTTTATACCAGTCTTATCTATAAATAATACACTGTTCAGTTGTGCTTTTAAAATGCATGGTTTCCCCTTTATGAACAAAAAATGATATTTTGCTATGGGCTGGTATACACATTTTCTCCAGGGCTGGTTTTTGTTCCCAGTCCGGCCCTGGTAACTATGAAATTAAGACAGGAATTAAGGCCAAAGTAGTTGATTTGGAAAATTTCTCGCTGCTTTGAACAATTTTTCCAACTCGGCTACTTTGGCCTAGAGTTCGAAATTCCCATCTCAACTCTTTCGAGATATGATTACGTTTTGATATATTTTATGGGATTGTATTTAATAAATAGAACACTGCTTGCTACATATCAGGTTATCATAAAGCATGCTTTTTATGAAATGCATCAAGTGCTTGGCTTTTTTCTTACACAGCTTTATATTCATTTTCAAGTCTCCATATAAGATGCTGTACTTTTTATAAAGACCAGGGTCTAAATTAATGAATATATTTTGATTTTTACTACAAATTATCCATAGTTTTGTCTGAACTTTCTCACACCCTCTTTAAAAAAAAAAAAAAGGCCTTGTTTTAATGTCGGGACAGACAGAAATTTGACCGGACAAGACCCCAACAGGTCTCTCCTGGAAAATTCAGGACAGTTGGCAACTATGAAAATAGCTGTGAACACTAAACAAGTGCACAAAATAAAAACAAGAGCCTTCGGGTTAAAAAGTAAAAGGTATTCATATAAATAGACTCTAACCCAAAACTGCCGTCAGCAAAAACACAGGAAAATTTAACAAAAACATAGTGGGGTCTAATTATTTTGTTTACTACACATTACAAAAGAGAGTGTATGGGATGGTCTTTTGTTGTTTAGAGTTATTGAATTTTTCTTCCATGATATCAGTTCCTGTTGCCCTCCAGATAAGACACATGTGCCCTACCCATCCTGTGGGTATATTCCGTGGCACTGTTTAGAGAAATTGATGCCATGGCTTCCTTCCAGACAAAATCACACAGCCCCCTGCAGCCCCTCCTCTTGATATAGTTTTTTCTAAAGAAAAAAAATACCTCATTTGCTTGAATATAAGACGACCCTGATTACAAGACGACCCCCCCCAAACTTTGGATATTCCTTTAGGAAAAAAACTAAAAGCCTGAATATAAGACTACCCTATAGGAAAAAAGTTTAACGTGTATATATTCACATGTAAATTGCTTTTTCATATTTAATACAAGTTATGATATAAAAAAAAATGCATTTCTTGTTTTTATTAACTTTTTGTTGCCCATCTGCCCCCAGACGTAGTCAATGCTGCCCCCCTCAGACTTAACCAGTGCTACCTCCCTCTCTCTACCCAGCCTTACCCAATGCTGCCTCTCACCCCTCCCTCCCCAGACTTGCCCAATGCTGCCTCTCCCCCTCCCTCCCCCAGACTTTCCCAATGCTGCCTCTCCCCCTCCCTCCCCCAGACTTGCCCAATGCTGCCTCTCCCCCCTCCCTCCCCCAGACTTGCCCAATGCTGCCTCTCCCCCTCCCTCCCCCAGACATGCCCAATGCTGTCTCTGTCCCCCCTCCCTCCCCCAGACTTGCCCAATGCTGCCTCTCCCCCTCCCTCCCCCAGACTTTCCCAATGCTGCCTCTCCCCCTCCCTCCCCCAGACTTGCCCAATGATGCCTCTCCCCCTCCCTCCCCCAGACATGCCCAATGATGCCTCTCCCTCTACCAATTGATGCCTCCCTGGTGACTTGTGGGTCAGATGGTGGATGTCTGCACGATACGCATCCTCTAGTGCTGCTCCACACATCCGTCTTCTATGACAGACCGCTGGAAAGTCACGTGACCTCCCGGCTTCTGTCATTGAAGTGCCGGGGAGCACCACAGTGCTACTAGTGAGGGAGATCCAGTTCCCCAGCAACTCTATTTGAGGTCTGATTATAAGATGAACCTTGAATGTAAGACTATTCGACGCATATATCTGTATGATCAGCTACCTGAATAGATCTGACATTAACTCCTCCTACTTCTCATTCCACGCGTACAGCTGTATGATCGGCTACCTGAATAGATCTGACATTAACTCCTCCTACTTCACATTCCATGCATACAGCTGTATGATCAGCTACCTGAATAGATCTGACATTAACTCCTCCTACTTCTCATTCTATGCATACAGCTGTATGATCAGCTACCTGAATAGATCTGATATTAACTCCTCCTACTTCTCATTCCACGCGTACAGCTGTATGATCAGCTACCTGAATAGATCTGACATTAACTCCTCCTACTTCTCATTCCACGCATACAGCTGTATGATCAGCTACCTGAATAGATCTGACATTAACTCCTCCTACTTCTCATTCCACGCATACAGCTGTATGATCAGCTACCTGAATAGATCTGACATTAACTCCTCCTACTTCTCATACCACGCATACAGCTGTATGATCAGCTACCTGAATAGATCTGACATTAATTCCTCCTACTTCTCATTCCACGCATACAGCTGTATGATCAGCTACCTGAATAGATCTGACATTAACTCCTCCTACTTCTCATTCCACACATACAGCTGTATGATCAGCTACCTGAATAGATCTGACATTAACTCCTCCTACTTCTCATTCCACGCATACAGCTGTATGATGGGCTACCTGAATAGATCTGACATTAACTCCTCCTACTTCTCATTCCACGCATACAGCTGTATGATCAGCTACCTGAATAGATCTGACAATAACTCCTCCTACTTCTCATTCCACGCATACAGCTGTATGATCAGCTACCTGAATAGATCTGACCTTAACTACTCCTACTTCTAATTCCACGCATACAGCTGTATGATCAGCTACCTGAATAGATCTGACCTTAACTCCTCCTACTTCTCATTCCACGCATACAGCTGTATGATCAGCTACCTGAATAGATCTGACATTAACTCCTCCTACTTCTCATTCCACACATACAGCTGTATGATCAGCTACCTGAATAGATCTGACATTAACTCCTCCTACTTCTCATTCCACTCGTACAGCTGTATGATCAGCGACCTGAATAGATCGGACATTAAATCCTCCTACTTCTCATTCCACACATACAGCTGTATGATCAGCTACCTGAATAGATCTGACATTAACTCCTCCTACCTCTCATTCCACGCATACAGCTGTATGATCAGCTACCTGAATAGATCTGACATTAGCTCCTCCTACTTCTCATTACACGCATACAGCTGTATGATCAGCTACCTGAATAGATCTGATATTAACTCCTCCTACTTATCATTCCACGCTTACAGCTGTATGATCAGCTACCTGAATAGATCTGACATTAACTCCTCCTACTTCTCATTCCACGCATACAGCTAAATGATCAGTTACCTGAATAGATCTGATATTAACTCCTCCTACTTCTCATTCCACGCTTACAGCTGTATGATCGGCTACCTGAATAGATCTGACATTAACTCCTCCTACTTCACATTCCATGCATACAGCTGTATGATCAGCTACCTGAATAGATCTGACATTAACTCCTCCGACTTCTCATTCCACGCATACAGCTGTATGATCAGCTACCTGAATGGATCTGACATTAACTCCTCCTACTTCTCATACCACGCATACAGCTGTATGATCAGCTACCTGAATAGATCTGACATTAACTCCTCCTACTTCTCATACCACGCATACAGCTGTATGATCAGCTACCTGAATAGATCTGACATTAACTCCTCCGACTTCTCATTCCACGCATACAGCTGTATGATCAGCTACCTGAATGGATCTGACATTAACTCCTCCTACTTCTCATTCCACGCATACAGCTGTATGATCAGCTACCTGAATAGATCTGACATTAACTCCTCCTACTTCTCATTCCAGACATACAGCTGTATGATCAGCTACCTGAATAGATCTGACATTAACTCCTCCGACTTCTCATTCCACGCATACAGCTGTATGATCGGCTACCTGAATTGATCTTACATTAACTCCTCCGACTTTTTATTCCATGCATACAGCTGTATGATCAGCTACCTGAACAGATCCGACATTAACTCCTCCTACTTATCATTCCACGCATACAGCTGTATGACCGGCTACCTGAATAGATCTGACATTAACTCCTCCTACTTCTCATTCCACGCATACAGCTGTATGATCGGCTACCTGAATAGATCTGACATTAACTCCTCCTACTTCTCATTCCATGCATACAGCTGTATGATCGGCTACCTGAATAGATCTGACATTAACTCCTCCTACTTCTCATTCCACGCATACAGCTGTATGATCAGCTACCTGAATAGATCTGACATTAACTCCTCCTACTTCTCATTCCACCCATACAGCTGTATGATCAGCTTCCTGAATAGATCTGACATTAACTCCTCATTAACTTCTCATTCCACGCATACAGCTGTATGATCGGCTACCTGAATAGATCTGACATTAACTCCTCCTACTTCTCATTCCATGCATACAGCTGTATGATCGGCTACCTGAATAGATCTGACATTAACTCCTCCTACTTCTCATTCCACGCATACAGCTGTATGATCAGCTACCTGAATAGATCTGACATTAACTCCTCCTACTTCTCATTCCACCCATACAGCTGTATGATCAGCTTCCTGAATAGATCTGACATTAACTCCTCCTACTTCTCATTCCATGCATACAGCTGTATGATCGGCTACCTGAATAGATCTGACATTAACTCCTCCTACTTCTCATTCCACACATACAGCTGTATGATCGGCTACCTGAATAGATCTGACATTAACTCCTCCTACTTATCATTCCACGCATACAGCTGTATGATCGGCTACCTGAATAGATCTGACATTAACTCCTCCTACTTCTCATTCCACGCATACAGCTGTATGATCAGCTACCTGAATAGATCTGACATTAACTCCTCCTACTTCTCATTCCATGCATACAGCTGTATGATCAGCTACCTGAATAGATCTGACATTAACTCCTCCTACTTCTCATTCCACACATACAGCTGTATGATCAGCTACCTGAATAGATCTGACATTAGCTCCTCCTACTTCTCATTCCACGCATACAGCTGTATGATCAGCTACCTGAATAGATCTGACATTAACTCCTCCTACTTCTCATTCCACACATACAGCTGTATGATCGGCGCTGGTCCCATGACCTGTCGGCACTTCCCTGTCACACTGCAAGGGTAGCCGAACAGGCAGCATGGAGGTTTCTCTGTTCTGCCTGTTCGGCTCCCCGCGCAGCAGGTAGAGTGGAGGTGAGGGGGGATCTTCCGATCTCTTCTCACCTCCGTGTCTGCCGGCAAGAGCATTTTTTTTTGTTTTTTTTTAATGGGGCGGCTTTTTTAAAAAATGTTTTAATTTTTCTCTTCTCAGTGCTGCCGCCCCCCAAAATTTGCCGCCCTAGGCATCCGCCTAGGATGCCTCACGGTAAATACAGCACTGGGTATTATACCAGCAGACCAGTAGACCTACGGAGGAAATAGCATGATGGCTATAGGAAAAGTGGAAAACCTTAGTTGCAAGAATTGTTATCATTTAGGAGACTTTGCTTTTTGTTTGTTTAAATGGACTCTGGCAACCTAAATATTGTTCATGCTGTTAATTTAGAGAGGGGAAAAGAGATTGCAAATTGTCTATACATTGGATAAGCAAAACGGCAAACAAAAAGTCATTAATTAGGAGAAAAAAGTGTGGAATCTCTTGTTTATTACATCACAGGGGGCCTGACATGCAAATTACACATTCCCCAATGAAAACCAGTTCATTTGTATATCAGGGGAGGTGTAACTTACCCAGAGGAGAAGATATTTAGGAACACAGTTATAATGCAGAAAAATACCAAAGGGCCTTTGCAAAACCTAATTTGAGCCTATATCAGAGACTGGTGGCCCATTGCAAGTTTTATACAATTTGTATTAGATTTTGATGTATTGTAACTATGTTTCAGTAGATATGTATAAATATTTTTGATTGCTATTCTCACCGCCTTCTCTAGATTAATTTACCTCCTTCAACTATATATATATATATATACCCATACCGCAGCTATTCATTTTCAGAGTTCCGGGAGTAAATAGCCCCTCCTCCCCCCCATGCTCTCTTACCAGACTCAATATGCCCAACAATTTCCCCTTCCAGTTGCCCCAGTGCAAAAGCTAGGGAGCCATCATCCTCAGATGAGGCTCTGGCTACAATCAGTAGGTGAGAGCAAAAGACGCCTTGGGGACATACACTCTGAATTTTCACACAGACCCCCCATTGGAATGCACTTGTGTGAGGGGAGAGCCCCTCACTGTCTCTACCTTTCTCTCTCCCCTCTGCATTTCTGGATCTGAGATAGAGAAGGGGTGATACAAATCCTGAGAAAACTGTATAAACATGCATTCAGGCTCTGCCATTGCTCTGTCTGCCTGTCTAGCTCTGTGTCTCGTTTGTCTGTCCATCACCTTCTCTGTCAGCATACCTGTCTTGCCTGTCTATCTGTGTCTATCTCTAGAGTTGCCAACAGTACTGTTTTTTGGGGTTTGTTTGCATCCCGTCACATCATATTGGGGTCTGTCCTGTTGCCCCTTTGAGACCCCCCTCTCTTTAAATCCAGGGACTATCTGCCACTACGTTAGAAGGTATATATTTCTAATGACAACTGGTGAGCTGGTTAAGTAGCACCGTGGACCCCTAAATTGACTTAGATCATAGGGTCTAACGTTTGAATAAATCTATGGATATGCACACTGCACATGTGCTCTGACATTGTTCTGGCCCTTCAATTACTGCTGAAATAAAAAATTAATAAATAATAAAAAACAGGAAGGCTGTGACCAGCTTCTGGAAGAAGTTACCATTGTACATGTTTATAAACTGGTGAGCCATTGCATCTGCACTGATCCACTTGCAAGTAAGCAACAGAGGGCAGACTAAAGCAGGAACATTTGCAGGAGATTCCTAAGGAATTCCACAGCACAGCAGTTATACCACTTACACCAGCAGTTTGATGCCTGGAGTATCCCTCCCTTACCAAATTCATGGAACTGTCACTAGTTTTACAATCAAAATAAATTTGTAATGTTGCAATGGGTTTTTTTATTACTCAGTATATATACTAAAACATTTTGTTCTGTGCCTCTTACCGCAGTTTTTTGTCAAGCTTTTTTTTTGGAGGGGGGATTATTATAATGGATCATGTGAGTCAAGTTCTGATCCAAACAAACCTTTAATCCCTCACACTGGATCGTTTCCTTCTATAATTTCTACTCTTGTTTACTATAATGACCAGTCTCCCATTCGCTACACAAATACCCCAGAGAAAAGGACTCTGGGAATTTGGAATATAGTGGGTATTAAATAGAAAATCTTGTCCATTATTATTTTCCTTTCTATGTCTAGTGGAATGAGGGTAAGCTTGCCAGCTTCTATTAACCCCTTGAGGACCAAAGCACCACACAGTGATTTTGTGTTCCTGGCCCCAATCCCAGACTCATTGGAAGGCAGAGATCTGATGAGGGGCTTCATAGACCCCGATTGATCCTGCAGAAATTCTTCTAGACCTCGCGACAGTCACACCATCCACGGGGGGGGGGGGGGGGGGGGGGGGACGACCAGCTGTAATTAAGAGGAGGTTCTGTGCCGTAACGAAGGTGTTTGAAGCCTGTATTTTAAAACAGCATAGAATGTCCTACCAGGGGGAAGGGGTTCATTGTATGTGGGTTCAGCAAAAAGGCCTCTGGCACTCGTACGGTTAAAACCACTGTTCCCAGGAAACACACACTTATTCTTTATAAGGTTCACTTTAGACAGATCTATATTTATACATAGCGTATGGTTTTATTCATAGAAACTCCCACCCATTGCCTGAGTACTGTAAGAATCATTTATGAGGCTGATATTACCGTGAAGGGGGGGATGATCTGCACCTCTCACTATGTGTCTTAAGTAAAAATCTGGACAGTTGAAATGAGGGGCGAATTTGACCTGTTACCCAAATTTGGTGTGTGTTCGGGAGTTTGCTTTTCATTGCAAAACTTTCCCGATACCAATACTTCTGATGCTTCAGTGTCTGAAGGGCCCAAACAGACAACTTGGACTAGCAATAAGGTTGAAAAGTTCATCTCACCTCAACTCACCTGCTAGTCACTTCAGCTCACCTGCTATTCACTTCAGCTCACCTGCTATTCACCTGCTATTCACTTCAGCTCACCTGCTATTCACCTCAGCTCACCTGCTATTCACCTGCTAGTCACTTCAGCTCACCTGCTATTCACTTCAGCTCACCTGCTATTCACCTGCTATTCACTTCAGCTCACCTGCTATTCACCTCAGCTCACCTGCTATTCACTTCAGCTCACCTTTTAGTGAATAGCCCCATTAGTCAAACTCAGGTGTCGAATTTGACTTAGTCTCAAAACTAGCTTTGATCATTTCACCTCCCATTACTTTCAATGGGGAAGATTCAAACCTGTTTTTTTTTTTTTTTTGCTAAGTCAAACCCGGGTGCCAAATTTTTAAAGGGGGGTGAATTGAAGCGGAGTGTTTGATATATTTGTATTTCCAACATGTAACAAATAGATTGACAAATTCAACCTGTTCCAACAATATCTGTAAACAATTTTGAGCATTTTCCCTTATTCCCCAATATTTGGGACTGTGATTAGTAGTCTCGATGAGCCAATCAGCTCCATCCTTATTCTTGTGCATTACAGAGGGTTGCGTAAACCAGTGCCAGCAGGCAAAGGGTTAAATTACCATATTGATTTCCTCGCTTGTTTTTATGGATTTCCCTTGTCCTTTTACTGAACGACATGAGAAGCAATTTAAAGATTTCCATCTAGCTTTGGCCAATGAAAATAACCATTTATTTCTGGCACAGATGGCCTGGTACAAATCATTATTTTTTTTTCGATCTACCCCTGAACCGAGGGCTTCAAGGTCCGGCCTGCAGTGGAAGCTTTTATTTACACAAGTATAGACTTTCCCTGTGAAATGTTTTATTGGGAAACCGCAGTTCAAGAGCCCTTAACATATTTCGGATGCTCCTACGGTAATCAGCATTTCTAAAATAACTTCACTGCTCTCCTGTTGCTGAAGCAAAAAATGTGGGGGTAACGGACGCCCCTTCATTAATGAAGTGCATGACATGGGGCACCTGGTCTACCTGGCCTGCTCCTGGGGCTAGCCAAATAAAGATGCTTGGAATTCTAAGAGACCACAGAGTTTATTTCAAACAAAACCCACTAGCAAAACATTTGCGAGCTATTTATATAATTTGGAAAGCTTTTTATTTATAATAAGAATAATGTATTGTAAATATAAAATCTAACATATAAACACATTTACTGCCTTTTAAAAACACTATATGATGCGTTTGGAGCTCTGTGATACTCAGGGACATAACTAGAAATATCCAATTTTACAACGCAGCACAATTTTTCACACCCAGTGCCATACACCCTCACTTCCTATAGTGCCAGCTTTACCCCCAAACCAGTGCCATACACCCTCACTTTTTATAGTGCCAGCTTTACCCCCAAACCAGTGCCATACACCCTCACTTCCTATAGTGCCAGCTTTACCCCCAAACCAGTGCCATACACCCTCACTTTTTATAGTGCCAGCTTTACCCCCAAACCAGTGCCATACACCCTCACTTTTTATAGTGCCAGCTTTACCCCCAAACCAGTGCCATACACCCTCACTTCCTATAGTGCCAGCTTTACCCCCAAACCAGTGCCATACACCCTCACTTCCTATAGTGCCAGCTTTACCCCCAAACCAGTGCCATACACCCTCACTTCCAATAGTGCCAGCTTTACCCCCAAACTAGTGCCATACACCCTCACTTTCTATAGTGCCAACTTTACCCCAAAACCAGTGCCATACACCCTCACTTCCTATAGTGCCAGCTTTACCCCAAAACCAGTGCCATACACTCTCCCTTCACATAGTGCCAGCTTTACCCCCAAACTAGTGCCATACACCCTCACTTTCTATAGTGCCAGCTTTACCCCAAAACCAGTGCCATACACTCTCCCTTCACATAGTGCCAGCTTTACCCCAAAACCAGTGCCATACACTCTCCCTTCACATAGTGCCAGCTTTGCCCCCAAACCAGTGCCATACACCCTCTCTTCCCACAATGACAGATTTGCCCCCAAACCAGTGCCATGCATCCTCACTTCCCACAATGCCAGATTTGCCCATAAACCAGTGCCGCACACCTCACTCCCCAGAGTGCCAACTTAGCCCCCAAACCAGTGCCATACACTTTCACTTCACACCAGTGTCATGCACCCTCACTTCCCATAGTGCCAGTTTCACCCCAGACCAGTCTCATACATTTCCACTTTCCACAATTATGCGGACGCACAATTTGAATTCCCTGGTGTGGCAAAATGCAGAGATGCTCAGCAGGGCAGTGATAATTAGGACCGCTGGGAGGCATGTTATCAGTGTCATGTTTGTCCCCAGTTTATAAGGACTGAAGAGCAGGAGTGATGTGTGTCTCTCCCTCCGTGCTGTGTAAAGACCAATCCAGCAGGAAAATGGATGAGTCAGATGGCACGATCTCTACACACTCCTCCATGCCAGGATTACCTACAGCCAGCGGCAAGTGGTCACAAGGGGAACGACCCCAGCAACCATGATAGTTAGGCCACCAGTGGTACTAGTGGGCAAAAATAGGGCCTGTCCCTCCTAAACAGAGACACTTGGAAGGCATGAAATAGCATTACAACAATCACAAACAAATTGGCAAACAAACTAAATCAAATGGTTTAATTTTTTTACTTACAGAGCTCCATTCTGGGGAAAAGTTTGAAAAGTAGTGTGAACTAACAGCACATTCCATTGTTTCCATGGTAACAGCTCTCCGTTTAGAACCTTGCCCCAGCACTGACTTTCATAAATAATCCCCATTCGCTCTGAATTACACCAGCACCATATATTGTCTTCCGCTAACGAGTTAATACAGTTGGTGTTATGGATATTCCAGGATGTTTACCTAGCCAGAGACTCAATGAGTTAAATTATTATATGAATACATAATGATAAATACTAAAATTCAAAAATATATCATATGTTTGTATTACAGTATGAATGAGACTGGGCTAGAATGTAATGTTTTATCCATTCCTATGTGTGTTATTGTGGTCAAGGCAGTGGTGTATCTTGGTTTTGTGCTGCCATAGGCAGGCAAAGTTCAGGCAACCCCCCCCCCCCCCCCCCCGCCACATTGCACACCTACAACATTCCTCATCACCCAAGTTTCACACCCACAACATGCCCTATCACCTCATTACATAGCTTTCTGAATGGTGGGGGAGAGAGCGAAAATGTTTGAAGCACCAGAAGTGTGCTTTAACACCCTCTGGCAAAGTGCCGCCCTCAGGCAAAGTGCCGCCCTAGGCGAGTGCCTTGTTTGCCTTGGTAAAAGGTTTTATTTGATTGGTTTGGCATTACTTTCTCCCCCATTCCATGTTGAATATCTTGTTCAGCTACGAGTTTTGATAACCCATCATTGAGGAAGGTCATCCACCTGTCAATAAGTGCAGAGATTTGTGGTTTTAATTTCAATCAAAGCCTGAGATGTCCGTGTAAGCTTGCTTCTATGATTAAGATTTGTTCGGTTGACTCCGGCCCACATAAATTAGGAATTTCCACGCCTACAAGAATTTTAATATAAGCAATACGTTGGACTCCTATAATAATGGACTTACAACGGAAAGGATGGATTCTGTATGATAATGGGGGAAAGTGTCTCAAAAGCGTAATCAGGCAATGAATGGCTTCTCAATGGATACTTTTCATTGACACAAGAACTGGAAAGGCCAAGACTTTATTTATGGTGCAAAGTAATTTAACAGAATCTGAATTAACCTTTTCCACTTATTTCAAGATCTGGATAAACTAGTTTTGTAAAGCGACCATAATGTGGTGGGATATTACAAACCTGGAAATATATATTTTGTTGCAAGGAATACCAAGGGGCTTAAGGATGGCCAAGGTTCCCATGAAAAGAGGAATTTAGGAAAAATCACTACACCATTTTGCTCCACCTTATTCGATGGAGAGGAAGTCGTTGTCAAAAAGAAACAAGTTTGAAGAGGAAGGTATAGAAAAAAAGTAAGCAAGCTTTGAGCGTGATAAAAGGGATTACCAATACAATATGTAACTTCAAAAGGTTTAAAAATAATCCCCTAGGAAGACAAAAACTCAGAGATCGTTATATTCCTCTTGCATACATACAACAACAATATCGAATTTTGAGACACTACCACAATCACACACACTCTTCCAATCATCACACACACACTTACACTCTGCCACTAACACAATCACACAACACACTCTTCCAATCACATACACACTTACACAGCCACTAACACAATCATACACACTCTTCCAATCACACACACACTTACACTCTGCCAATACCACGATCACACACACTCTTCCAATAACACACACTTACACTCTGCCACTACCACAATCACACACACTCTTCCAATCACACACACACACACTTGAACTCTGCCACTAGAACAATCACACACACTCTTCCAATTACACACACACTTACACTCTGCCTCTAACACAATCACACACACTCTTCCAATTACACACACACTTACACTCTGCCACTAACACAATCACACAACACACTCTTCCAATCACACACACACTTACACTGCCACTAACACAATCATACACACTCTTCCAATCACACACACACTTACACTCTGCCACTACCACAATCACACACACTCTTCCAATCACACACACACACTTACACTCTGCCACTACCACAATCACACACACTCTTCCAATCACACACACACACTTACACTTTGCCACTAACACAATCACACACACAGTTCCAATCACACACACTTACACTCTGCCACTAACAATCACACACACTCTGTCCAACACACTCTGTCCAATCACACACACACACTCTGTCCAATCACACACACACACAATCTGTCCAATCACACACACTTTGTCCAATCACACACAAACACACACACACACTCTGTCCAATCACACACACACACACTCTGTCCAATCACACACACTCTGTTCAATCACACACACACCCACACTGTCCAATCACACACACTCTGTTCAATCACACACACACACCCACACTGTCCAATCACACACACTCTGTTCAATCACACAGACATAGTCTGTCCAATCACACAGACTCTGTCTAATCACACACACACCCACACTGTCCAATCACACACACACACACTCTGTCCAATCACACACAAACACTCTGCCACTCAAATTAAATAAATGTGACTTTCCCCAGCATCCAGATGCAGAATTCAGCAGGCTCTGCCCACGCCGCTACGCTCCCCGCCAGTCACTGTGGTGTGAGCGCCCTGTGTCACCAAAAGGGTTAAACACACAGAACAACAAAAATCCCTAAAAAGCTTTTGCGTATACTAAAAATTCAGTTGGAATTTAGAAAACTAGGAGCCGTGAGTGTCCCACAGCATTTACTCCAGGAACAAACAGTATTTACAGTAGCTAAGAATAGTTTTAAATATACAGATTTACAAAATAAATCAGTGTTCAATCCGTCATTTTGTTCCGGGCACAGTTGAATCAACGTTCCAACAATTAGTGGAATTGGATTTAATTAAACTTTCTGAAACCTCAATAAATCATGCAATAAAAAGTGCAGATCATGCTGAAATTAAAGCTATACAAGATACAATTATCACATTGCTGTTAGGAGATGAGATAAAGGTGGACAAATGGTAGTCATGAATAAAAAGATGGATATTCTAGAACAACAGCTGGGAGAATATGAAACATACAAATCTTAAAAGAGGTCCAACACAGCATTTTTTTATCACACTTACAGATTTAATTAACAGTGGCTTTCAGCAAGGTTTATTAAGTTCTAACAAGAGCCAATATTTAATTAATCTTCTTCCTACCATAGCTTCATTCTACCACTTAACAAAATCCCATACTCACAAACATCCCCTCTGGTACCCTATTATCTCCGGAATGGGATCCTTAGAAGAAAGACTGTCCCAAAAGGGTCTATTTACTAAAGGACAACTTGAGTGCAAGGAGGTCTCCTTGGAAGGTCGACTTTCACTTTACTCCTCACTAACCCAAACTCGACCTCCCTCTCCCTCCACCTGCCCAAAGTCCATCTCAATCTCGAACTCCCTTCACCGAGAAACAATACAAATTGATATTCACGAAAATTCGAAGGGAGTTGGAATTGCGAGGCGTGTTGGAATTTTCTGTCCAAACCCCCTTCCGCAGCTCGCTTCCTTCCTATAAGAGATGAGTTGTATTAAAAAAATAAAACAAAAAAATGTAAAAGAGTAATAAAGAAAAATGACCCTTTTCTGATATACCATAAAACTTACCATAATGTTGAAATTTTTATTTTGGAGACTAAAAGGACAATTGTAGCAAAAAAAAAATAGCCTATGTTTAATTGAAAGATTGAAAATATTGTATTAAGTGAAGATGATTTATAAAGGAAATATTTAATCATTAGACATTTTATAAATAAATTCTTTATTGAAATACAAATTAAGTGGCTTATTGAGCCTTCTTTACTCCATATTGTTCTCTCAGGGGGCAGACATGTTGTTTAAAATCTTGGGTCAGATCTTCACCCACCTTGGTTTAGATGAACAAAAATCTGACCCATCAGGCCAAAGATTCTAAACAAAATGTCTGCCTCCTGGTGGAGGAATATGGAGTAAAGATGGCTCAGTAAGGTACTTTATTTGTATTCTTTCTTTAAAGCATTTCTATAGAAAATGACTACACTTGATGCCATCGTTCAATTAAACAGAACTTCATTGTTTGCTACAGTTGTCCTTTAAACGAAGAAGCCACTCTCCATACAAGGTACAAAGCAGTTATGAAACAGCTAAGTCCGATTCAGGATCCAATTTTACTAATATCTAATGGACCAAGGAGTAACGGTCCTACTCATGAAACAGAGGATGTCATTTTTTGGACAGATTATAGCGGGTACTCCACAGATATATCTCAAATTATCAACAAACACACTTCAGTTCTCTGTTAGGACCCAGCATACAAACCTTACTGGGGAAACAGGGTTTCAAAAAACATTAGAGATCGCTGGCTCCTATGTATCTACTAGAAGAGCAAACTGGGTCACAAACGTTACTATTGAAAGGTTTGATTCGTTGTGGTGCAAATTGCTGTAAATGTTCTGAACGTATAGTAATATACGTTTAATGCCACAGTAACTAACAAGGATTAGACTCAGTAAGTTTGGTAACTGTAACACCAGTTCAAATCACATTATGCTGGATTTAATTACTATACGTCCTGTAAAAGCATCAATTCACAGGCATTTATTGGGGGCAGCACTTCAGTTCATAAAACTCTTGCAAAAAACCTCCCGTCAGCTCTATGATAAAACTGAAAAGGCTGTCTTTAACCTACAATGCCGTCCATTTCTCGGCCCCTCCCTACATTGCCTCCCTCATTAACCAATATTACTCTGCGGGGCCGTTATGTTCCTCAAGTGGACTAAAGGTTTCCTATAATCTCGTCACCTCTTCACATTCAGGTATACAAGACCGAGCTGCCCCCTTTCTCACTTGCGCAGAGCAAGCTGCTCTCTTCCTCATGACATGGGGACATGTATTCGCCTACAAATAACTGCAAACTTAAAACCAGACTGTGGGGTAAAATAACGGCCACAGCACTTTATTTAAATAGTCATTGCATTACATTCCACAACATATACCAGTATTATACAATGACTAAACATAGCATTCCATATAACATATACCAGTATTATACAATGACTAACATAACATTCCATACAACATCAGAAAAACCAACCAAGCATGCACGAGTATCCAGTTGGCTGCCGAATGACTCCATGTTCTGGGAATATACCAATGCCCCCTCATATCCTGAGGGTCGAGGTACCACTTTCCCCTCGAACCTCCCACCAGAGTCTCGATTGGCTCCTCCCATTCCGTTCCTCCATTAACCCTCCTGGACACTAGGCAAGCTTCTGCCAACGCTGTGACATGAAGATAAAAAGCACACAACCAGAAAAAAGAGGGAGGGAGGGTGGGTGGGACAACAGGTAGGGGAAACTTTTATTTTAAAATGGCTGCCTAACTTCCTGTTCCCTAACTTTTATATCTTCCAAACTCCTCCCCCTAACTCCCACTTTAGGCTGGACATGACCCGCCAGCACCCTGTCATGACCGCCGCTCCCCGACCTTGTCTGGGGTCTACATTCTCTATCTTCAAATAGTCCATCAAGACTCACCCCATTAAGGAATCTTACTATTCATCCCACTAGAACACCCATTAATTAACCTCTGGCCAAACCCACCCAGCTCTCACTGTCCCCAAACACTGTTTAGGAATAGGGAAGCTTACTACTCATCCCACTCATGGCCGGTGCAAGGATTTTTGTCATCCTAGGTGAAGATGGACTTTGCCGCCCCATCCACGTAATGCTACCATTTCAGGGGTGGTATAGTTAAGTTCAGTCTATAGTTACAGTATAACTCCCATTAGGAGTACAGTATAACTCCCATCAGTATTCAGTAGGTTGTACAGAACATCTGTAATCAATGTATTGTTAGCCAGACAGATAATTATACTTTAGGTGGTACAGCATGGCTCCCATCAGAATATAGTTAGGCAGATCCTGTCTGGATAAACTTTATTGTCCCAATAAAATATAAAAAAAATTAAATATGCTGCATACAAAAGTCCATTACTTGTGACACACAGAAGCCTGTTAAAAACATATAACCTATCTGCCCCTAAACTTACCAATCTGCCCCTAAAACATGCCAATCAGCCCCTCAGGCATGCCAATCAGCCCCTCAGGCATGCCAATCTGTCCCCAGATGTGTCACTCTGCCCCTCAGACAGGGCAATTTGCCTCCAGACTTGCCAATCTACCCCACAGGCATTAACATTTGCCCCCAGACATGAAAACAGGATTTACCCCAAAATACTGATTGTACTAACAGGACGTGTCTTTCTCTGTCCATGCTCATCATGTCTTTCTCTGCCCCTTGCCTTTATCTGTCCCCCTCAAGCTCCCTATGTCTTTCTCTATCCACAATGCTCCCATATTTTTCTCTGTCCATGTATGTCTTTCTGCCCCCCTGCTCTTCATCCCATCTTTTTCCCTGTCCACCCCATGCTCCCCATGCCTTTCTCTCTCCCCTGATCTTAACCATGTCTTTTTCTAACCCTTTGTTTTTTTTCTATCCCCAATGTTCCTTTTCTGTCCCCCCAAGTTTTTTTTTATATTGGCCCATGTTCCTTTCCTGTCCCCACCATGTTTTTTCATGTCCCCATGTTCATTTCTGTCTCCATATTCCTTTTCTGCCCCCATGCTTCTGTCCCACATGTTTTTTTCTGACCCCCCCCCCCCCCCCAATGCTTCTGTCCCCGTGTTTCTTTTCTGTCCCCCATGCTTCTGTCCCCATGTTTTTTTCTGACCCCCCCCCCCCCCATGCTTCTGTCCCCATGTTTCTTTTCTGTCCCCCATGCTTCTGTCCCCATGTTTCTTTTCTGTCCCCCCATGCCCACCCAGTTCCCACTGTCCCCACATACTGTTAGGAATAAGAAAGATTACTATTCATCCCACTAGAACATCCATTAATTAACCTCTGATCAAACCCATCCAGCTCTCACTGTCCCCAAATACTGTTAGGAATAAGGAAGTTTACTATTCATCCCACTAGAACACCCAGTAATTAACCTCTGGCCAAACCCACCCAGCTCTCACTGTCCCCAAATACTGTTAGGAATAAGGAAGTTTACTATTCATCCCACTAGAACACCCAGTAATTAACCTCTGGCCAAACCCACCCAGCTCTCATTGTCCCCAAATACTGTTAGGAATAAGGAAGTTTACTATTCATCCCACTAGAACACCCAGTAATTAACCTCTGGCCAAACCCACCCAGCTCTCACTGTCCCCAAATACTGTTAGGAATAAGGAAGCTTACTATTCATCCCACTAGAACATCCATTAATTAACCTCTGACCAAACCCATCCAGCTCTCACTGTCCCCAAATACTGTTAGGAATAAGGAGGTTTACTATTCATCCCACTAGAACACCCAGTAATTAACCTCTGGCCAAACCCACCCAGCTCTCACTGTCCCCAAATACTGTTAGGAATAAGGAAGCTTACTATTCATCCCACTAGAACATCCATTATTTAACCTCTGCCCAAACCCACCGAGCTCTCACTGTCCCCAAATACTGTTAGGAATAAGGAAGCTTACTATTCATCCCACTAGAACACCCATTAATTAACCTCTGGCCATAATATGTCCCTATGTCTGTCCCTATGTCCTGCTAAGTTCTACCTCTGTGGGACCCCCAGAGGTAGAGCATGGCGAGACAGGGGGCTTCAAGACTGAAATTACGCTGACTGGGACACCGGAGAATGCAAGCAGAGGTGTCAGGATGTGCCACGGCACATGAGCAGTAAGCACTGTCACTTGGGAGATATGCCTTTAACCTTTCTAACCAAATATTTGTCTGAAAGAACAAACTCTGCCATCAAGAAATCTGCACAGTGAGGAGGGTGGGCTCCCCAAATAAAAGGGGCCCACCATGAGAAAAGAGATCCATAAACACCTCCCTCTAGTGCTGCACAATATTCACTTATTTCTCTGATTTAAAAAAAAAACCCAAAACATTTATTTTTTCCGTGGAAAGACCCCAGTAAAATGCTAGACTCCTGTGCGACTGAAGCTGTGTACAAATAGAGGATGCAAGCTGGAACTGAATACACAGGGTCTCTGGAAACATGGGGAAGGGGGAATATGTTCCATAAATACAGACATGGAATGTGCTGGTTCTAAATGTATACAACATGATATAATGGTGTGAAATATATATATATTTACATGGGTTTTGTGTTAGTAACATGCCTTGTGTTATATACAGGTGTAAAGACGTAACAGGCAGCGCTGGTGCTGTTATTTATATAAATCTGGACGGAGAGATGGGTCCAACCTCGTACTAGCGTTGCATTGGTTGTACCGGCTGGTTAATGCTAAAATGATGCCTCTAGCGCTAGGTAGAGCACATGAAATGCTCACCTTGCAAAAGGGACTATATGTACATAGAGGCGGTTCTCTAATTAGGCGAGTTAGGCAGCCGCCTAAGGCCTCGCACTCACGGGGGCCTCGCGGCTGCCTAACTCACCTTACAGCCTTTGATGTAACAGGAGCTTAATGCTGCCGTTAAGCTCCCTGTTACACTAACCTTGGTCGTCTCCTCCGTTCATCTTCTCTCCTGCATGGAGGAAGGAAAGTCCGGTCGCATTTTTTGTAACTTTATTGAAGTTGCACGGCTTCAATAAAGTTTTAAAAAAAAATTAGAAACGCAACTGGAGTTTCCTTGCTCCGTGCATGAGGGAAGACTGCACAAAGGAGACGACTGAAGAGCAAGCAACAAGGAGGTAAGTACTGGGGAATGGGGGGGAGGAGGGTGGCATTATTGAGTGGCACAATACTGGCATATTGAGGGGCACAATACTGGAATATTGAGGGACACAATCCTGGCATATTGAAGGGCTACATCCTGGCATATTGAGGGGCACAATACTGCCATATTAAATGGCTAAATCCTGGCATATTAAGTGGATAAATCCTGACATACTGCGTGGCAAAACCCTGGCATACTGGGTGGCAAAATCCTGCATATTGAATGGCTAAATTCTGGCATACTGAGTGGCAAAATCCTGGCATACTGAATGGCAAAATCCTGGCTTATTGAATGGCTTAATACTGGCATATTGAATGGCAAAATCCTGGAATATTGAGGGGCTAAATCCTGGCATATTGAGGGGCTAAATCCTGCCATTTTAAGTGGCTAAATTCTGCCATATTGAGTGTCAAAATACTGGCATGTTGAGTGGCTAAATCCTGGCATATTGATTGCCTAAATCCTGGCATATTGAATGGCTAAATACTGGCTTATTGAATGGCAAAATACTGGCATATTGACCAACTGCTCCTTACCACCCTTCATATTATACTAGACCTGGATAACATGCTGGTGAGGGTAGGTGGGGCGAGTGGGAGATTTTGTCAGGGGGTGGATATGGGGCCTGGAAAATTTGTTCAGTAAGGAGCCCTGAAATTCCTGGTGGCGGCCCTGGCCATAAGCATCGGCACTTTAAGAGGTGGCATGGAGATTCATTTTCCTCCAATTTTTGAGTGCGATCGCCCCCTTTGTCACAGTGCATCCGGTGCTGTGAGGGAGAACAAAGTCCTTCTGGAGTTTTTCTGTTAGTGTGTGACTGTGTGCTGGCTGAGTGTATCTGGGAGTGTGTGCTGGCTAATTGTCTATGAATGACTGTGTGCTGGCTGAGTGTATCTGGGAGTGTGTGCTGGCTAATTGTCTAGGAATGACTGTGTGCTGGCTGAGTGTATCTGGGAGTGTGTGCTGGCTAATTGTCTAGGAATGACTGTGTGCTGGCTGAGTGTCTATGAATGACTGTGTGCTGGCTGAGTGTATCTGGGAGTGTGTGCTGGCTAATTGTCTATGAATGACTGTGTGCTGGCTGAGTGTCTATGAATGACTGTGTGCTGGCTGAGTGTCTATGAATGACTGTGTGCTGGCTAATTGTCTATGAATGACTGTGTGCTGGCTGAGTGTCTATGAATGACTGTGTGCTGGCTAATTGTCTATGAATGACTGTGTGCTGGCTGAGTGTCTATGAATGACTGTGTGATATGTGTTAGCGTTCACATTTAGGACACAGCAATAACAATGTGAGTTAGTGGGCCACTCACTTTTTATCTATACCAAATGTTTATAGATATTTGTAGAATAATTATGAGACAAATACAATTCTAGGAGCTGTAAATTCCTAGAAGCTGGGATTTAAGTCTGATCTTGAAATATGCTATTTCTACAGTTCATTTTTATTATCACTTGCATATATTTTATTTAATAATGTGTGTCCGTGAGGGCCTCATGTTCGACTTTCGCCTAAGGCCTCACAAAGTCTAGAGCCACCTCTGTATGCAGTGCTGTATTTACCGCGAGGCATCCTAGGCGGACGCCTATGGCGGCAAATTTTTGGGGGCGGCAGCGCCCCCCAGCACTGGAAAAAAAAAAATTCAAAAAAAAAAAAATTCAAAAGAAAAACAAATCTGGCCCTTTAAAAAAAAAAAAAAACCCCACCGCGCTTGCAGGCAGAGACGGAGGTGATAGGGGATCGGAAGATCCCCTCTCACCAACGCTCTGCCTGCCAGGCTGCACGGGGAGTCGAACAGGCAGCACAGAGAAACCTCCGTGCTGCCTGTTCGGCTCCCCGTGCAGTGTGCCGACACGGAAGTGCCGACAGTCACGTGACGGGCGCGCTGACGTCATACGCGCGCCCGGTCACGTGACCTGCCTGCACAATCGCCGGGAAGCCGAACAGGCAGCATGGAGGGACCATGCTGCCTGCCTGCCAGGGAAAGGTAAGTGCTGATGGGAGACTGTGTGTGTGTGTGAGTGACTGAGTGTGATGGGAGTCAGAGTGTGTGTGATGGGAGACAGTGTGTGTGACTGAGTGTGATGGGAGTCAGAGTGTGTGTGATGGGAGACAGTGTGTGTGGCTGAGTGTGATGGGAGTCAGAGTGTGTGTGATGGGAGACAGTGTGTGTGGCTGAGTGTGATGGGAGTCAGAGTGTGTGTGATGGGAGACAGTGTGTGTGGCTGAGTGTGATGGGAGTCAGAGTGTGTGTGATGGGAGACAGTGTCTGTGACTGAGTATGATGGGAGTCAGAGTGTGTGTGATGGGAGACAGTGTGTGTGACTGAGTGTGATGGGAGTCAGAGTGTGTGTGATGGGAGACAGTGTGTGTGACTGAGTGTGATGGGAGTCAGAGTGTGCGTGATGGGAGTAGGCGTGTGTGACTGAGTGTGATGGGAGTAGGAGTGTGTGACTGAGTGTGATGGGAGTGTGAGCTTGATGTGAGTCTGAATGATGGGGCATGTCTTAGGTGTGTAACGTGGGTGTGCAGCTTGGGTAGGGGGGTGCCCGGATTTTGTCTGCCTAGGGCAGCACAAAATCAAGATACACCACTGTCTGTATGTACAGGAGTATCTTGGGAATTGTAGTCCACAGCAGTGCCATAACTTGTCCAAAGGTTATATGACCCCCCCCCCCCCCCCCCCCAGGTGAGCTTCCTGGTTGAACCTCACGGCACACCTCCCAACTGGTAAATTGCGGATAGATCGCGCATGTGCACAGTTGTCAACAGTTCTGGATTTCATGGGACAGTCCCATTTTTTGGGGGGTTCTATCCCATCAAATTTGGGACTGCTCCGGGATTGCATTTAGGCTGTGGCAAAGGTGCACAAATTGAGCTCCAGTTAGGGTGGCCACCTCGGCTATTCTATTACCGGCCACACATAACTGTTGCAGGATGTAGTATGTAGAAGTCACATGTGACCAGAAGGAAATCAACTAACTTCGACGTGGTTCTGTGGGATCCAGTACATGATAAGGTGATTGATTTCCTTCTGGTCACGTATGACCTCCACATACTGGAAGGCAGCCTGCAAAAGGTATATGTGGCCGGTAAAAAAAAAAAAGGCCAGGGTGGCAACCCTAGCTCCAGTATCTGTACCGGGTAGGCTTGAGCTCAATCTTGAGCGGCCATGCAATGCTACGTGATATCATGCAAGGTCACATAATCGACCCCCCCCCCCCCCCCCCTTTGCTATGGCCTGTCACGTTCAGAGACCAGATTTCAGAACATTGTCATGGTGGATGCTTTTACCTACTTGAAACTTCCACTTTCTCAGGCCCACTTATGCCTACCCCATGTGTTTGGGACTGGTAAGAATAAGGAGGTAAGGATCTCTGGTGCTTCCGTCACAACTGCCATCACAACGCTGTCTCTGAATAGCAGCCAGACTTTTGTATCAGGGGGCCGACATTTTGTTTAGTCTGTTGGATCACATGATCTCCCATCATCTGACTCAAGATTCTAAACTTCTTTCTATGCCACGAGGGCTTAATATGTTACTTTATTTGTATTGTTTACCCATGTGGGAGGAAGGACGTAATCATCCTCTGTGAGATAAAACGGACTTTTCTTTTTCCAAAATAAAAATGACAGTGAGGTAAAAATAGACAAGATTATTTTTTTTATTACTATTATTTTTTTAAAGTACAAGCATTCTGCAGGAGGGGTGTAATATCTGTTGAAAGAAAAAGCCTACCAATATTATGAATAGTATACCAGTACAAAAGAACACATCATAACTAAAGTGAAAATAGAAGGTGAAATATGGCTGCACAATATACAAAAATATAACTCACTATTCAACTTTAAAGACCTACAAAGTAAAAAATAAATAAATTGAATCTACTTTTTTCACATGTATATGACTATATATATGCCCTAATATGATTTCTAATACCAATATACACAATTAGCATATTCGGGGGGAAAAATGATATTTGGTTGTATATGCAAATAACACATTCAAAAAAGAGTCATGCAGATAAATACATGTGCAAAACATACAACTGTTAATACCCACTGTAAAAGGGAAGGTGTAACCATGTAGAATGTTACAACATTCTGGAAATAATAGGAGAACATCAACTGTGCAAGTGTAATGCTGATTATGGTGTATAAGTATTTTAAATGTACTCACCTTTTCTTCACCACCTCCACGTACCTGTTATTCCCACCAACTGCATTAACAGCATCCACAATCTGCTGCCATAGCTTGTTCTTACTCCTGTGGCTTGTCCTCTTAGCTGCTGCTCCTATTAACCAGTTGTAATGTTGCCACAGTTTATGTACCAACAATGAGTTCTGCTCCACTGAGAAGCTCTGTTGGTACCTAGTACCTTGTAAGCCTTACAAACATTCCTCGACTGTGATTTTGTTAGAGATGATAGCACCTAATTTTTACTGATTTCATGAACCTGTGCCTATTACCTATGGGTGTTTTATTTTTATTTCCGGTATGATTTTGGCTTCCCTTCCATATTTCCGGTCTTTTTTAATATTGGCCCAAAATCTCCCATACGTTATAATGGCAATTTAGAGGCTACCACCTCAGTTCACTGCGTTTCGGATTGCATTCAGATTTGGAACCAATCAGAGTGAAATCGGCTATGATGTCTGAATTGTGAGGATATTCGCGGTCACATCATGGCAGATTTGTAGCTCGGAATTCAGCTTGCGTTGTGACCAAGATGTACCACAATTCTTTCCAGACTCTGGGCCAAGGAAGTTCAGCACATATTATGTGCACCCTATAATGTTGAATATTAAGGTGATGGAAAATATCCGGCATTGGATGGAGTTCTCACATCTAGGATAGTTTTGATTTTGTCTCCGTAGAGTAGAGACCCTACCAATGCTTAATGGAAGGATCAGTAGAAGCTGCAAATGTGATATTTGCAAATACATTTAGCATACAAATATTAACATTTATATAAACACACATATTTCTAGAATAACGTACATTTAAAAGGCCATAAAAGCAGGTCATTTTCTAGTTGTGGTGTCCCACTAAATACATTAATTCACAAAACTACAAACAGAATTTCCAGATTTGCTTTACGTTGAAATTCCAAGTTTGCCCTAAAGAACCTTCAAGTCACAGAAGACAAATCCATGTGCGAAGCCAGGAGCTGGCAGTTTAATTTTGTAATGTCTGGAAGGTCCTTCTTCCAGCAAATTGCATCCTTACAGCTCCACGCAGTATGAATACAATCTAAATATTGGTATAACACCAGCTTTCGTTTGTAGCAGACCAAAGCTGGTTTGTTTTTGTTTGACCCCGTCAAGACTTAAATATCCAACAATATTTACAACGTGTCATGATATTGTAATATTTTTTGGTCTTAAAGAAATTAATATCCCAGTCCAATGGCCTAAGTAGGTCTCTGCGTGTGGTCCTAAGACAGCTCGACAATGCCATCCATCGAGCAGCGTTAAGGAAGGAACATTATGTTTTGTTTTCTTTTTTGTTTTCTTTTTTTTAAATCAATCTCTCAGTTTAACGTAATGCTGACGGTAAAATAAAATAGGGAGCTCTGAAAAGAAGCGTTAAACACAACAATTAGATGTCAATAAACTAACTGGCTCTCTTGGCTCCCAGAGTATTCAGAGCTATCTCCCTCACTGTTAATCTTCAGTCCCAGGATATTTGAGCTTTGTCCGACCCTCAGCTGGGGCTGGGCTCCAACCCCACACACATGTTCTTGCTGTCAGCTATGCATGTTATGCCCAGGTGTAGATCTCTCACTGGCTTCACCTAGATGGGTACCAGCCATACCAGAGTGGTACTTTATCTGAAATATATATTACCTTGGAACTTTAAGGCTAAATGGATAAGATTTGGGAACACATTCTGAACAAGACATGTTTTATGAGTGTTAGACCAAAGCAAACTAAGTTATCAGCTGAATGTATTGATGGGTAGAGCAAGATATTGCTCTTGATCTGGGGAATAATGAATTGGGCATTACATCCAAAGGCACCCAACCATTCATGATGACGTACCCCTCTTGATTAGAAAACATTTTTGAGGCTGAATTGTAGTCAGAAAGCTAGTATCTCTAGTTATTTGGTGGGTATAGCTTTGGTGGGTGAAGCCGACACATTCTCTGTTTCTAATCTGCAGTGTTTTATTTCTCCCTGGGGCAGCAGACTGAAGGGGGCATACATCCTTCCTCACTGCTTTGCTCTGCCTGTACAAACATCCAGGCTGCCCCATTAGATCACCAGGGTGGAATCTGGTTCTGTGCCAGGGATGTGGTGACAAATGGCACAGTTAAAAGGTATGTGGGACAATCTGGTGTAGTAAAATGATTATGCATGGAAGCGGTGCAACTTGGATGGGAAGGGTTGGGAAGTTAATGAGTTTAGTCAGGTATAGGGCAACACAAAACTTAAAAACACCACTGACAGCCAACCCATAATTAATGGGAATATTGTGTTACAGCTTCTGATGCCCTCTAATTTTCACAGCCCACACACATGTGAAGATCACAACCTGTTGCTCAGTTTTAAAAAATATGTGGGGGGTTTCAAAAAAACTTTCATACTTGGATAAAGGAAGAATTGGTTATAGGATAGAATGTGGAGAGTAGTTATTTGAAATTTCTCCGGCTGAACAATAGTGAGCAGAGTTTGTCAATCACAAGGATAGTTCTCTTGGATTCCGCTCACTTGGTGCCAGAAGTAGGATCATACTGACTAATAAGACGAATAATCCTATAACCAATTAATGTGGAGAAAGGAAATGTACATTGCAGCTTTGTTAATGCAGACATGTTCTGGTAAAAAAAAAACAATGCCTTGCCTTCTGCCACATCTGATAGTCTACCAGGAAAAATGCCATCACCTCCCAGCCTCACACTTCTATTCCTGGACTTGTGGGAGAGGAGGCTACCAATGACCAATATTCCTACCCCGGGGACACATTCCAGGGATAGAATATGTGGGTCATCAATTGTACATCACTGTTTCTTATTTCCCTGTGAGCTCTGGGGGTCCTCTTAGGAATCAGTCTTCGGTGTCAGAACATTGTCTTTTCTGGACCACCTGTAGTTTCCTTGGATTATACCAACCATTAATCCATTAAGTAAAAAGGAAAAGACAAACAACTGCCGCTATGCCTAGCATCCCAGTAAATCATAGGAAAAAATTTAGTTTTTTTTTAGAATAACAGAGTAGCCGCTGTACCCATAACTCATCCTTGCTACGCCAGGTGTACACGAACCAGAAAAAATCCTCTGTAACAGGTGCTGCTGAATACTTGCTCTGCAAAGTGCAATATATTCCTGCTCTCTGTGGGATGTTCCCTACATCCTTCCATTGTTTGTGCTGTAATCATTTGAAAAAGAATGACCAAACTACACATTTTTTCCGCCCGTTAATACAAATTACAGGGGCCTTCCTATCAAGCATATCCCTGAATTTACATTTTCCAAGAAGTCTCAGAGCAAGATGTTTACACTGGGCAGCACCAGAGATCAATCTCGACTGCCAGGGGCTTCTTATTGTACTGATAAATCCCTCTCCATAAAGATAAACTCCAAGTACAGCACCGTAACCGCTTCAAATATATTGCATACACAGCATGTAGCTGTAGATCATGCCAGGCGTCTGGATACGTACATTCAGAAATATGTCGATATGCAGTTGGGTCATGCCAGCACATTGTATACATACCAAACTGACTGCCAGGGAGATGAAAAGGCAAATCTGGCTTCTGTTTAAGGGCTTGCTTTAATGGGAGATTGTGTGAGGGATTTCTTTAAAAAAAAATTTTTAATGTAGATATTCAGGGAACAATTGGAACAATAATAAATACAACAGACAATAGGATTTTGAGGTGTTTAGTTAGTTTAGATTTTTTTTTTTTTAACTGTTCACAAGTTTTTTTCATTCATTTGTGGTTACATTATTATTTTGAATATTGAATGCTTTTTCCTGGATTATTTAAAAAAAAAGGATTAAAGGACGTTTTTTCGGAAGGATCTGCTGCATCTCGGACAGGAGTGGCCATCTTTGATAAGTGCCATCTCTGTACGGCCTACTCGGTAAGATGGTCATCAGATCTTGGTCCAGCAGTAAGTGAAGAGAGAGATTATTGTCAGTCCAGCACGTTATGGTAATAATGACCTATCCGGCCAAGAGGCTGAGTCTGTAGATGACATATCTCATTTTGGCCTATCGGTTACCTGTTAAAAAAAAACAATTCAAGGCAGGCAGGTTGTGATGCTATGGTCTTGTCGTTTTGGTCTTAACCTAACCCTAAGTAGCAAGACCGGAGTATCCCACAAACAAAGTGTCCCGGCCCTAAAAAACTACTAAAATGGAGGCCCAAAAAAATAGTCAAAGACCGCACAAAGCACAGGCAGTCAAAATACCTGCAAACTTGAACCCAAAAGTATTGAGGTCATGAGAGATGTTCTTCTACTTTAAAGGACAACTATTGGCAAAAAATAAGTTGTGTTTAATTGAAACATAATTTCTATTCTTAAGCTGATGCAAAGTATCTTGTTGAGCACTCATTGCTCCATATAGTTCTACAACGGGGTGGACATGTTGTTCGGAATCTTGGGCTAGATCTGTCCTGTGTTCCTTCCTCAACATGTCCGCACCCTGATAAAGCTGTTCAAGAATAGAAGACTCAGTACGGTACTTTCTTTTTTGTTAGGTCCGCAGACTAACCCAGTGCATGAAACTCTGTATTTTTTAATTTTCTGTTGATTTTTGTAGAGCTTTGTCTCTTTTAATGTATTTTTTTTTTTTTTTTAATGACAAATCTGCTTATTGCTGCTAAGAAGAGTCCAGCAGAAATAGAGAGGAATCATTCCCGGTGTCTGATTTATTTTGTGGATTATAGTTGGCAGAGATGTCTTATTATAGGGTAACATTTGTCATCAGCCTTACCGTATTGGACGATTGCTTAATAGACTACAGTGGTTAATGACTCATTATTACAAGGCAATGTTCGCTTGAGCTAATAAAGGTCAATTTACCCCAGATCCGTGTACGGTCAGATCCATCTAGAATGCGGAGATTAAATCATATCTGTAACCTTGATGACATCATCAGTGTTGGCCAATGAATGCCAGACTCATGCAGTTATCCTAGCACATCTCTAGCACAGGGAGTGTTATTGGAAATAACCCATTATGGTCAGAAGTTATATAGTTATTGGTACAATGCATGGACATTGGGTGGTGCTTTCTTTTAGAGTATTTTTAGGGGGTTTTAGGCGTCTGCTTGGGTAACGAATAATAATCCAATCCAGAGGGGCTTTTTCCATTCAATATGGTGGGGTACATCATTCAGCCATATGACACTGCCTGTGCTGCTGTTACAGTCGTTTGCAAGTGTGGCGGTAAACTGAAATAAAAGCTATAGTTTATGCAGATGAGTCGTTTAGCTTTATCAGGGGGCAGACATGTTGTTTAGTATCTTTGCTCTGTATAGCTCTATCAGGGGGCAGACATGTTGTTTAGTATCTTTGCTCTGTATAGCTCTATCAGGGGGAGGACATATTGTTTAGTATCTTTGCTCTGTATAGCTCTATCAGGGGGCAGACATGTTGTTTAGTATCTTTGCTCTGTATAGCTCTATCAGGGGGAGGACATGTTGTTTAGTATCTTTGCTCTGTATAGCTCTATCAGGGGGCAGACATGTTGTTTAGAATCTTTGCTCTGTATAGCTGTATGGGGGGGGGTCATGTTGTTTAGTATCTTTGCTCTGTATAGCTCTATCAGGGGGAGGACATGTTGTTTAGTATCTTTGCTCTGTATAGCTCTATCAGGGGGCAGACATGTTGTTTAGAATCTTTGCTCTGTATAGTTCTATCAGGGGGCGGACATGTTGTTTAGTATCTTTGCTCTGTATAATTCTATCAGGGGGCGGACATGTTGTTTAGACTCTATGCTCTGTATAGCTCTATCAGGGAGTGGACATGTTGATTAGAATCTTTGCTCTGTGTAGCTCTATCAGGGGGTGGACAAGTTGTTTAGAATCTTTGTCCTGTATAGCTCTATCAGGGGGCGGACATGTTGTTTAGAATCTTTGCTCTGTATAGTTCTATCAGGTGGCGAACATATTTAGAATCTGGTGTAGTGTTTCCCCGCACTATTCTATCTAAACTAGCAAGTGTTCAGATCTCAGAGGCCTCTGACTACTGTGCTGGGATGTTTGGTAGTAGCTAGTGTCAGTTATCTTGGTATGTTTTGGCTTAATAGCAAAGTTCACCTCAAATAGATGGTGCTGTCGCTATATGTGATCCAGATCAGTGCTTCTCAAACTTGTCCTCAAGGACCCCTCATCGGTCCAGGATTTAGGGATTTCCCTGTTATGTTCCCAATATGGATACCACTTAGTGTGGTTCCCAAATTTCCTGGACCATTGAGGGTCCTTGAGGAGAGCACCGATCTAGACATCTGGAATTTTAGACCACGTCAGCAGTCCATCAATCATGTTTTTTCCAGCATTTTTTTTTTTATGCTTTAATTGGTTTCTCCAGGGGTACGGGTGTATTATATACCCAGAAACTTGGACATCTATTTTTATTTACACAATCAAGGCTTAAAATTGTAATTGTACTCTGATTTACATTGCATGATGGTGAGAGGGGCCACATATCCTATCAGCTGTTGATGATGACATAACTCCACCCTATAGATGACACAAGTTCCGTCGTTGGCATTGTTATTCTACAACGTATGCTTGGGTAACGAATAATAATCCAAGGCAGAGGGGCTTTTTCCATTCAATATGGTGGGGTATATCATTCAGCCATATGACACTGCCTGTGCTGCTGTGGCGGTAAACTGAAATAAAAGCTATAGTTTATGCTACAATCCTTACATCACTTTGTGCTTCGCTTGGACATTAAACAAAACATATAGATCATTTTTACTCTACATCCACATCAGTCACAACGTCTGCCCTTGGCGAATAAGGACTTAGGGGGGCGCCCGCAACTTGGGAAGCATTACCATGCTTGCACGGTCACTTAAAGTGGCAGCTCTATTGCGCACGCGCAGTATGCATTGCGGGGGCACAGTTGGCAAGCATGCATTCACAGAACAAGTGATATTTAGGTGACAGTGTCCCTTTAAGTGTTGATTCCTGTTGATTTATTATTTATACAATATTTCAGGCAATTTTCAAGAATTAGAGCGAAAAATCTTTTGCCGTACCAGTCAGCCCGTCCAAAGCCTGTTTACAGCATTAGGACCTCTCTGTTTCTTTATAAAACCATATTTGGAGAATCTCCGCTGGCCCCCGTGAGCAGGATACTGTCAAATACACTTCGAAAGCTCAAACAAAATGACTCAGATCTTTTAACTCTTTCTCCAAAGCTCAGTGCTAAATCACCGGCCAAAACTAAACACTGAAAGACAGATTGCAAAACAGAGCGGGAACCGCTTCTCCCCCCCCAAACCCTACCACCACCCCCACCCAGCCGGGTGAGACAAAAATGAACATCACTTCACACATTGCAGATGTTTCAGTGGTGAAAGTGTTTCACGGAGCTATGTGCATGCTCCACTAAAAATTATAATACCGTTTAGAATGAAAAGAAAAACTTCAAATACATTTTATTAAAAAAATATACCACTATAGCTGTGTTCAGAGCCGGGGGGGGGGGTGTATATGTATAAAACTGGAAGGTCGAGTGTCACTCAGAGTGTGTATGCACAGACCTCTGTGCATGTGCGCTATTTAAAACAGCGTCCCAAGAATAAGCACTGTCCGAGAAGGTTGGAAGCGCATGTTTTTTTGGTATATTTTTTTGTGTGGGGGACATTTTTTTTTTTTTTAATAAATAATTCGCTTTACCTCCCTGGATTTAGGTTCTTGTCGCTGCTCCTCAGTTCGGTATATTTTATTAAGCTTTCAGTTTCGAAAAAAAAGAATTCAACATGCATTCGGCCATGATGGATAATTTGCGAGGTTATTCGGGGTCATACAGCGGGGGATGGGAAAGTTCAGCCGATTCACCTTCCACTCTCTCGCGATGCCCAATTCATCGTATATTTCGTCTCGGGTTCTCTGAAGGCGTGTATTATTAATGTTTAAAAGGGGTTAATGTTAGTATTAGGGTTCGGGGAGTTAGGTATTAGTATTAGGGTTCGGGGAGGGTAATGTTAGTATTAGGGTAGGGGGGTTAGGTATTAGTATTAGGGTTTGGCAGGGTAATGTTAGTATAAGGGTAGGGGGTTAGGTATTAGGGTTTGGGGAGGGTAGCATTAGTATTAGGGTAGGGGGGTTAGGTATTAGTATTAGGGTTTGGCAGGGTAATGTTAGTATAAGGGTAGGGGGTTAGGTATTAGGGTTTGGGGAGGGTAGCATTAGTATTAGGGTAGGGGGGTTAGGTATTATTATTAGGGTTTGGCAGGGTAATGTTAGTATTAGGGTAGGGGGGTTAGGTATTAGTATTAGGGTTTGGGGAGGGAAGCATTAGTATTAGGGTTCGGGGGGTAGGTATTAGTATTAAGGTTTGGGGAGGGTGGCATTAGTATTAGGGTTTGGGGAGGGTGGCATTAGTATTAGGGTTTGGGGGGTTAGGTATTAGTATTAGGGTTCGGGGAAATGTTAGTATTAGGGTTGGGTGTTTAAGTATTAGGGTTCGGTGAGGGTAGCATTAGTATTAGGGTTTGGGGGTTTAATGGTAGTATTAGGGTTCTGGGGATTAGTTATTAGTATTAGGGTTCGGGGGTTATGTTAGTATTAGGGTTCTGGGGATTAGTTATTAGTATTAGGGTTTGGGGGTAATGTTAGTATTAGGGTCCGGGGGTAATGTTAGTATTAGGGTTCGGGGGTAATGGTAGTATTAGGGTTCGGGGGTAATGGTAGTATTAGGGTTCTGGGGATTAGTTATTAGTATTAGGGTTCGGGGAGGGAAGCATTAGTATTAGGGTTTGGGTCATTTAATGGTAGTATTAGGGTTCGGGGGTTAGTTATTAGTATTAGGGTTCGGGGGTTAGTTATTAGTATTAGGGTTCGGGGGTTAGTTATTAGTATTAGGGTTCCGTGGCATAAGGCATAAGGTGGGGGTATGTTTGTAAGCGTTCAGATTGCCTCGATGAAGCGGCTGCGTTGATCTTCACCACTGTCAGTTCAGCGTTCAAACTGCCGCGCTGGACTGTCATAGACCCTCACTGAGCGAAGGTTGGTATGACTGCATTACACGGTCAGCGACCCCATACTGCCACAACATTCTAAAAGTGATGCTCCATAGAATGGAGGGGGCTGGGATCTGCTGCACACATTTTACAGGATATAATCTTAGTAACAGTAATTTGAATGGATTTTTACACTTTATATTTTGGTTTAGGCAATAAAAACTGTTTTATTAGTTTGAGTTCTGAGGAGCAGAGTAATGGAATAAACTTACAACTGCAACTGTCCCATCTATAGAGAAGGGATGAACAGGCCACTGTGCCAACAATATCCCAAGGTATACTCCTATATCAAGCTGGTTTATTTTAGTTAAATATAAGGTTCATAAAGTGGATTCTCGCTACTTAATAAGGGCTGAAAGACCCCGAACTGGCTTTAGTAGCCGGATTTCGGGAATTTAAATTCTCCAGAAGGATATAGACACTTTGGAGAGAGTTCAGAGAAGGGCTACTAAACTGCTTCATGGAGAGTTTATTTAAAAGAAGAAAAACTACCACAACTAGAGGACATAGTCTTAAATTAGAGGGGCAACGATTTAAAAGTAATATCAGGAAGTATTACTTTACTGAGAGGGTAGTGGATGTATGGAATAGCCTTCTAGTAGCAGTGGTAGAGGTTAATACAGTGAAGGAGTTTAAGCATGCATGGGATAGGAATAAGGCAATCCTAGATGTAAGATAAGGCCAGGGACTAATGAAAGTATTACGTTACTGAGAGGGTAGTGGATGTATGGAATAGTCTTCCAGTAGAAGTGGTAGAGGTTAATACAGTGATGGAGTTTAAGCATGCATGGGATAGGTATAAGGCTATCCTAGATGTAAGATAAGGCCAGGGACTAATGAAAGTATTACGTTACTGAGAGGGTAGTGGATGTATGGAATAGTCTTCCAGTAGAAGTGGTAGAGGTTAATACAGTGAAGGAGTTTAAGCATGCGTGGGATAGGTATAAGACTATCCTAGATATATGATAAGGCCAGGGACTAATGAAAGTATTACGTTACTGAGAGAGTAGTGGATGTATGGAATAGCCTTCCAGTAGAAGTGGTAGAGGTTAATACAGTGAAGGAGTTTAAGCATGGCTATTCTTGATATAAGATAGGGAACTGGGGACTAATAAAAGTATTTTAAAAAATTGGGCAGACTAGATGGATAGAATGGTTTTTATCTGATGACACATTCTACCATTAACAGATTTATTTATTTAATCGAAAAGTGTAAAAGAAATAAAGTAAACATATGATAAACAAAAAATATTCATATACAATTATAATATATTAATGCTATAGTATACTTACATTAATATATGCATTTCTAAATTGTTATTAAAAACAATTTATATTTGTTATTTATATAACATATTATTTTATAGTAATTTACTTTCTTTTGCTCTATTTAATTAATGTATTATGCTATTTTTTCTTAGTTATTATTTTTGATAATTTGATTTCATGAGGATAATAGCGTTGGCTATTTCGATTATTGACTTCTGTAGGAGGACGTTGGCTATTTTGGCTATTGACTTCTGTAGGAGGACGTTGGCTTTTTTTCGGCTATTGACTTCTGTAGTAGGACGTTGGCTATTTTGGTTATTGACTTCTGTAGGAGGACGTTGGCTATTTTGGCTATTGACTTCTGTAGGAGGACATTGGCTATTTTGGCTATTGACTACTGTAGGAGGACGTTGGCTATTTTGGTTATTGACCTCTGTAGGAGGACGTTGGCTATTTTGGCTATTGACTTCTGTAGGAGGACGTTGGCTATTTTGGCTATTGACTTCTGTAGGAGGACGTTGGCTATTTTGGCTATTGACTTCTGTAGGAGGACGTTGGCTATTTTGGCTATTGACTTCTGTAGGAGGACGTTGGATATTTTGGCTATTGACTTCTGTAGGAGGACGTTGGATATTTTGGCTATTGACTTCTGTAGGAGGACGTTGGATATTTTGGCTATTGACTTCTGTAGCAAGACGTTGACTATTTCAGCGATTGACTTAGGTAGGCAGACCTGGGCTGTTTCAGTAATTGCCAAGGTCCTCCCGAAATGGCCCAGAAATAACTCCTCACCATAGAAGTTGTACTGATTCGAGATGACTTCAGTGTTCTCTGAGTATCCCGAATGTAAGGGTTATTCGGATTACAAATGTGATTTTCTTATAGAAAAGCCCTAAATTGTATATTACTGTATAAGATGTCTTTTGTTTGTGTACATTGTCTCTCAATTACTGATTTCTACATGTATGTTTTAAAGAAGACAATTCATAATGCTCCACCTCTATCCCAATAACCAATGACTCTCTGTTATTTCCAGATATGTCCATCTGGCCCCTCCCAGTGGGATAGAACCTTCTGGTTCCACGAACATTCCATGCTGCTTGTTACTACAGGCCGGTGTCACTGTCAAGTCATCATCCTATGTTTGAAACCAAAGGTCATTTTATTGGATCTTTGTTATTCCCAAAGGATACTTAGGTAAGGTGTGCATTGACATCTATATGTAAATAAAACTCATACTTTGGTACCACAGGAAAGCTATAGCTTAAAGGGGCACTGAAATGTATTTATATTTTCAAAAACTTTAGAGTCCCTAGTATGAGCACAAGCTGGCATGTCCCGGTATCTCCTCTGACCATTGATGTAACCAGAGTTACGGTTACCACCACCTAATATACCCTGTATATTCTGTTCAATATCTCACTGTTTTTTGGTGCCAGCCCCATATCATTACATCATTATACCAGCCCCATATCATTGCACCATTATACCAGCCCCGTAGTATTGCACCATTATATCAGCCCCATACCACTGCATCATTATACCGGCAACATAGCATTGTTTCATTATACCAGCCCCATAGCACTCCAGCATTATACCAGCCCCATAGCATTGTGTCATTGTACCAACCCCATAGCATTGCGTCATTACACCAGCCCCATAGCATTCCGTCATTATACCAGCCCCATAGCATCCCATCATTATACCAGCCCCATAGCATTGCGTCATTACACCAGCCCCATAGCATTACGTCATTATACCAGCCCCATAGCATTGTGTCATTATACCAGCCCCATAGCATCGTGTCATTATACCAGCCCCGTAACATTGCATCATTATACCAGCCCCATAACATTCCATCATTATCCCAAACCAATAACATCCCATCATTATACCAGCCCCATAGCATCCCATAATTATACCAGCCCCATAACATCACATCATCATACCAGCCCCATAACATCACATCATTATACCAGCCCCATAACATCCCATCATTATACCAGCCCCATAACATCCCATCATTATACCAGCCCCATAACATCCCATCATTATACCAGCCCATAACATTGTATCATTATACCAGCCCCATAGCACTGCATCATTATACCAGCCCCATAACATCCCATCATTATACCAGCCCCATAACATCCCATCATTATACCAGCCCCATAACATCCCATCATTATACCAGCCCCATAACATCCCATCATTATACCAGCCCATAACATTGTATCATTATACCAGCCCCATAGCACTGCATCATTATACCAGCCCCATAACATTATATCATTATATCAGCCCCATAACATCACACCATTATACCAGCCCCATAACATTGTATCATTATACCAGCCCCATAACATCCCATCATTATACCAACCCCATAACATCCCATCATTATACCAGCCCCATAACATCACATCATTATACCAGCCCCATAACATTGTATCATTATACCAGCCCCATAACATCCCATCATTATACCAGCCCCATAACATCACATCATTATACCAGTCCCATAACATCCCATCATTATACCAGGCCCATAACATCCCATCATTATACCAGCCCATAACATCACATCATCATACAAACCCCATAACATCACATCATTATACCAGCCCCATAACATCACATCATTATACCAACCCCATAACATCACATCATTATACCAACCCCATAACATCACATCATTATACCAGCCCCATAACATCACATCATTATACCAGCCCCATAACATTGTATCATTATACCAGCCCCATAACATCCCATCATTATACCAGCCCATAACATCACATCATCATACCAACCCCATAACATCACATCATTATACCAGCCCCATAACATCACATCATTATACCAACCCCATAACATCACATCATTATACCAACCCCATAACATCACATCATTATACCAGCCCCATAACATCACATCATTATACCAGCCCCATAACATTGTATCATTATACCAGCCCCATAACATCACATCATCATACCAACCCCATAACATCACATCATTATACCAGCCCCATAATATCACATCATTATACCAGCCCCATAGAATTGCATCATTATACCAGCCCCATAACATTGTATCATTATACCAGCCCCATAACATTGTATCATTATACCAGCACCATAGAATTGCATCATTATACCAGCCCCATAGAATTGCATCATTATACCAGCCCCATAGCATTGCATCATTATACCAGCCCCATAACATTGTATCATTATACCAGCCCCATAACATTGTATCATTATACCAGCCCCATAGAATTGCATCATTATACCAGCCCCATAGAATTGCATCATTATACCAGCCCCATAGAATTGCATCATTATACCAGCCCCATAGAATTGCATCATTATACCAGCCCCACAGCATAACATCAATCTTTTCTTGTTCATAAGAGGGACAACCATGCATTTTAAAGCACATATGAAGAGTATATTATTTGTGAGACAGAAATGAAAGCACATAGGGCTCTAGATTGTAAGTTTATGAGCAGAGATGTCTACCTCATATCAATCTGTCTCTTGTAAATAATTATTAATGTAATAAAGAGTCCCAGGCATGGCAACAGGGTCATGGCTAGGTCTAAAAAAAATCATGACAAGGAGAAATAGGTGTATCTGTATGTATTGCTTATATTATAAATATATTTCATATTATGATGCCAGTGAGTAATAGGTATATATAATATAAGTAATGAGCAATACATACATACATAAAGGATTTATATTATGTTAAAAAAACATAACTTTATATGCAAGGCTTTATTCCAATACAAATATCTATATGATGTATATGATGCCAACAAGCAGTAAATGCATATACTCTGTATATCATATTAGTGAGCAGTAAATGCACACACTTTGTTTATCATATTAGTGGGCAGTAAATGCACTAACTTTGTATATCATATTAGTGAGCAGTAAATGCATAAACTTTGCATAAAATATTAGTGAGCAGTAAATGCACAAACTTTGTATACCATATTAGTGAGCAGTAAATGCACACACTTTGTTTATCATATTAGTGAGCAGTAAATGCACACACTTTGTTTATCATATTAGTGAGCAGTAAATGCACTAACTTTGTATATCATATTAGTGAGCAGTAAATGCACTAACTTTGTATACCATATTAGTGAGCAGTAAATGCACTAACTTTGTATATCATATTAGTGAGCAGTAAATGCACTAACTTTGTATATCATATTAGTGAGCAGTAAATGCATAAACTTGGTATATCATCGATATGTAAAACAATCACAAAGGTCAGCAGCCGGTAGTATTGGTTTGAGGAGATGTTGTCATCCCCAGATAGAAGCTCCAATTATCAGATGCTCTATTGAGTTCCTATCAACCCCTAACAACAGCAGGTTGTATAGGCACATTCATTTTTTTATTCTTATTGTTCCCTGGGCAGTATAACAGAATACATATACAAAAAAACATTCATAAGATTCAAGGCTAACAGCAAGAGTGTCATCCACACCCTGTGTGAAGCAAAATAGAAAATAGAAATAGAAATACGTTTTACAAAATTATTTAAAAAAATAGAAAAAAAAAAAAATATATATATATAAATACACACAAAAACAAATGAATTAAATTAAATTCAAATTTTACTGCCTTTTGAGTTCATTCCTAACTAGAAGTGTCCCGGTATTTTATCCAAATTTTCAGTAATCTCACATTTCATGACAGACTCATAATTACCGTATTTGCTCGATTATAAGACCACCCTGATTATAAGACGACCCTGATTATAAGACGACCCTGATTATAAGACGACCCTGATTATAAGACGACCCTGATTATAAGACGACCCTGATTATAAGACGACCCTGATTATAAGACGACCCTGATTATAAGACGACCCTGATTATAAGACGACCCTGATTATAAGACGACCCCCCAAACTTTGGATATTCCATTAGGAAAAAAACTAAAAGCCTGAATATAAGACTACCCTATAGGAAAAAAGTGTAACTTGTATATATTCACATGTAAATTGCTTTTTAATATTTGATAAAAATGATGATATTAAACAAATGCATTTCTTGTTTTTATTTCCTTTTATGTGCCAATGCTGCCTCTCTCCCCCCCTCCCCCAGTTTTGTCTCTCTCTCTCTTCCCCCCTTCCACCAGCGTTGTCTTTCTCTCTCCCCCCAGTGTTATCTCTCTACCCCTCCCTCCCACTTGTCTCTCCCTCCCCCCAAACTTTTCTATCTCTCTCCCCCAAACTTCTCTCTCTCTCCCCCTCCCTCCCTCCTTTTCTCTCTCTCTCCCCCTCCCTTTGTCTCTCTCTCCCCCTCATTTCTCTTTCCCTCCCCTTGTCTCTCCCCCCCCCCCCCTCGTTTCTCTTTCCCTCCCTCCCCCTCACCTTGTTTCTCCTTCCCTGGTGGCTAGTGGGAGCTCGTGCAGACATCCTCCAGACATCCTCCAGCTGCCCCCACTAGCCACCAGGAGATTTGGGCAGCCGGGGGACAATACGTGCAGACATCCTCATAATAGACGGAAGGTCCCGGCTTCATCATAGATGTCCCGACGGACGTGCCAGGCTGCAGCAGAGGATGTCTGCGCGCATTGCACAGACATCCACCGGCTGTTAGCGAGGGGGATCCAGGTCCTGCAGCTCTGCGGGGGACCTGGATTCCTGTCTTATAGTCTGACCTCGATTTGAGGTCAGATTATAAGACGACCTCGAATATAAGACGAGGGGGCTTTTTCAGAGCATTTGCTCTTATATTCGAGCAAATACGATATATTAATTATATGCCCCACATTTTTCTTTTCCCCTTCCCCTTTTTTTTCTCTCTTTCCCTTTCTTTCCTTTCCCCTTCTTCTATTTATGTATTCATTTTATTCCATTTCTTCTTTTTTTCTTTTTTATTTATTTGCCTCTCCGCTGTCTTCCTCACTTATAAACAACAGTCTTTTTCATTCTTACTCCTAATGCTGTTAGGAAAAACTACACATTATTTAAGCTTTATAATGACCCATCTACATTAAGTCTCCCCATAACTTTTTTAGGGCTTTATCCCGATGTGTATAATCACATTATGTGAAATGCCCATGTCAGTTGCTGATAGTACTGTGCTTTCCGGTCCCCACATTTCTAACTTCTCATCCTCCTTCCTTGCAGATTACTGGAGAGGCAAAAATGGAGTGTCTCTTTAATCGGAAAACCAACAGCACCGAGTTACTGAATGGCACGGACTCCTCCGCCAACGAGCTGACAGACCTAGACACCACCCTGCATACCAACTTTTATGGCCTTTGGGTAGCGCTGATGATCATCAATAGCATAATCTTCCTAGTGGGCATCGTGTTGAACAGTTTAGCAATCTACGTGTTTTGCTTTCGAACCAAGACCAAAACCACCTCCGTCATCTACACCATAAACCTGGTGGTGACTGATCTCCTCGTGGGCCTGTCTTTGCCAACCCGCATTATCATGTATTACACCGGAGGGAGCTGTTCCACCTGTTTCTTTGTCCACAGCTTCACGTACTTTGTCAACATGTACTGCAGTATTCTTTTCCTCACCTGCATCTGCGTAGACCGCTACATGGCCATCGTGCAGGTGGAGGCATCGCGAAAGTGGAGGAACCCCAACTATGCCAAAGGGATATGCATCCTAATTTGGATATTTGCCGTGGTGGTCACTTTTACCATCTTGACCACTACTATCAACCATCCCTACTGCTGCTTCTTCCAACTCTTTTCGCTGACTTTTTTCGAGTACTTTGTGCCTCTGATCATTATCACCTTCTACACCCTACGGATCATGTGGGCTTTGTCGAGGTCGACACTCATGAACCAAAGCCGAGAGCGACGGATGAAGGCAGTCCAACTCCTCATCATTGTTTTGATCATCTTCACCGTGTGCTTTACCCCCTTTCACGTCAGCCAGGTTGCCATCTGTGTCAGCAGATCCATATCCCGTAACGTCAGCCTCATCGTCTACCATGTTACGGTCACATTGAGCAGCCTCAACAGCTGCATGGACCCCATTGTCTATTGCTTCGTCACCAACAACTTCCAGTCCACTATGAAGGGTATCTTCCGAAAGCACCGCCCCGAGCACATCAGAGTAGACATTGTGGGCTTACATAAAAGCTCCAAAGGCTCGGGCACAATCACAGCAATCTCCAATGCCATAGTTAGCCTACCGCTACAAAGTAGTACACTCATATAGCCAGTGTGCGTAACCAGTGACGACAGAGGACAACGAGTGTAGAATTATCAGTCTGGAAAGGTTTTAACCAGTGTTGGTCTACAAGGGACATTACAGGCATTCCGAAACGTAGGATATAGGTCCACACAGCGGTAAAGGGAGATGCCTATTTTTATGGACACAGGAAAGTGCCTTGAATGTTGTTTGTTTTCTATTTTACTTTATGTTATTATACTTTCTTGGTTCATTGAAGATGTATTTGCAATAAATTATTTTGTCTTCATTAAAGCCGACAATTTATTGATTAAGAGTAATTCGTATTGGTAAAAGGCATACTGCGTGCAAAGTATCATGGACTGCGCACTGATCCTACCTTCTGCTAAACTGTTTTTATAATGTTTATAACTGATAAATAGGTTATTCTGGCAGACTAGATGGTTTTGATCTGCCAGCGAAGTCAGAGTACAAAGGTAATTTTTGTGATGTGATCCACTCAGCAGTAACATTCTATGGACCACTTTTAGAACTCAGATAATTTATGCACAACCCCCTAGGATTCTGCATAAAAGGTTATATTCCTTTAAATTATGTGTTGTATACTGTTGATTTAGAATGATGTATTGTGTAGTAGTAAACTGCAATTCACTTTTATTCAGTGGTGCACAATGTCCTTGATAAAAAAGATCATACCAGCAGATAAAACGTAGTTTTAGAAGTTATACGGGATAACCTGAAAGAGACTGTGTGGTGCCCAAAACGTATCTTCCAAATATTAATGCATATTAATGTGCTTTCAAAGTACTTTACAATGCATGTTTTACATGTTGCATGGCTTATAATATAAAATACTTACAGCTAGAAGAAATTGTGAAATTACAGCAGTTTGCAAGAAACCAGGACTGCCCACACTTTTTTTTTTTTGCTGTAGGAACCAATGAGAATAATGCCCAGTGGTGTATCTTGGGTTTGTGCTGACCTACGCCGACAAAATTCGGGCACCCTTCACCCACATTGCACACCCACGACATGCCCTCATCACCCACATTAAATGCCCAATCACCCCTTTACATTCCTGCTTCACCCACATTGCATACACACTAAATGCCCCATCACATGCCACCATCACCCTCATTTAATACCCCCACCACATCTATTAGATGCCCCCATCACCCAGTTTAATTGGAAGGAGCTCAAGCTTGCGGAACGGTGGGGGAGGGAGCGAAAATGTTTGAAGCACCAGAATGTGCTTTAACATCCTCTGGCAAAGTGCCGCCTTAGGTGAGTGCCTTGTTTGTCTTGTGGAAGATCCACTACTGATAATGCCATTCAAATGAATGGAACATCCTGTCTCACTAGTGATGTCATCAGACAATGTGTTGCACTGTTAAGAGATCCTACTGTGTACAAGAGCAAGGTCACTCATAGGCTACTCAACAGACCCAATTTGAGGAGGACAGGAAGTGACTATATGAAACAAAACATTATATCCTCAGTGTCTATATAATCAGTGCTGCCGCACCTGCAGTAAACATGCAGAGTAATCACTGGGGAGGGCTTGAATCAAATATTAAAAATGTGATTTATACAGATTGCCTGCATTAATTTCTAGCTGTAAGTATTTTATAATTTAAGCAATGCAAAATGTAAGACATGCATTTAAAGTACTTTGAAAGCCCATTAATATGCATTAATATTTGGAAGATGCATTTTGGGTTGGGGGCGGGGATATGATGAATCATATCCCCTGCTCCCCTCTGATTGGTCCAGTGATGATTGACAGCAGCAGGTCTCTGCCAAAAGAGGCAGAGACCTACTGCTTGTCACAGGGCAGTGAGAGAGTGTCAGCTCCCCGTTACTCAGGGGCCGCACGCTTCTAGTGATGGTGCTGATCGGATGATCGGCATCTTACATAAAAAACCTTGTTTTTGTTTTGTTTTTTTAAATTTTGCTGCAGAGGAGGCTCCAGTAGACAGGTGCCTGCTCAGGCGCGCCCTGGGTGTTGTGCCCTGTGCTCACATCCTTAAGGCCAACCCTGTAGGGGTATATATAAGTCTTATCTATAAATAATACACTCTTCATATGTGTTTTTAAAATCTGTGATTATGGGGCTGGTTTAAAAAACTATTTCCAGGGCTGGTTTTTATTGCCAGTCCTGCACTGTGTCCCACCTAGATAGCCTTGTGTCCCAATTATCAGACTTCTCTGACAGTGACAGGAACCACTGGCAGAGAGAGAAGCTTGAGAGGGAGTCTAAGCCAATCAGCAGTCACAGTACTGTAAGCCAATCAGCAGTCACAGTACTGTAATCCAATCAGCAGTCACAGTACTGTAAGCCAATCAGCAGTCACAGTACTGTAATCCAATCAGCAGTCGTAGTACTGTAAGCCAATCAGCAGTCACAGTACTGTAATCCAATCAGCAGTCACAGTACTGTAAGTCAATCAGCAGTCACAGTACTGTAAGCCAATCAGCAGTCACAGTACTGTAAGTCAATCAGCAGTCGAAGTACTATAAGCCAATCAGAAGTCACAGTACTGTAAGCCAATCAGCAGTCGCAGTACTGTAATCCAATTAGCAGTCGCAGTACTGTAAGCCAATCAGCAGTCACAGTACTGTAAGTCAATCAGCAGTCGAAGTACTATAAGCCAATCAGAAGTCACAATACTATAAGCCAATCGGCATTTAGTTCTGTAAGCCAATTGGCATTCAGTTCTGTAAGCCAATCAGCAGTCACAGTACTGTAAGCCAATCGGCAGCTAGTCTCAAACTCTGATTACACGAGAGTTATGAGAACTGTCTAGTAGCTTTTATGACATTGCTCCACACTAGTACAAGGGTGTCATAAAAGCTACAAGACAGTTCTCTTGGACAAGAAGCCACCCTAGACTTCTTTACCCTTCCTGCTGCCTTGAATCTGGCCCCGCTGCCTTGAAGCTGACCCTGCTGCCTTGAATCTGACTTTGGTGCCTATAATCTGACCTTGCTGCCTTGAATCTGGCCCTTCTGCCTTGAATCTGACCCTGCTGCCTAGAATCTGACCTTGCTTCCTTGAATCTGGCCCTGCTGCCTTGAATCTGACCTTGCTACCTTGAATCTGACCTTGCTGCCTTGAATCTGACCTTGCTTCCTTGAATCTGACCTTGCTGCCTTGAATCTGACCTTGCTTCCTTGAATCTGACCCTGCTTCCTTGAATCTGACCCTGCTGTCTAGAATCTGGCCTTGCTTCCTTGAATCTGGCCCTGCTGCCTTGAATCTGACCCTGCTGTCTTGAATCTGACCCTGCTGCCTTGAATCTGACCTTGCTTCCTTGAATCTGGCCCTGCTGCCTTGAATCTGACCTTGCTTTCTTGAATATGACCCTGCTGCCTTGAATCTGACCTTGCTTCCTTGAATCTGACCCTCCTGCCTTGAATCTGACCTTGCTTCCTTGAATCTAGCCCTGCTGCCTTGAATCTGACCTTGCTTCCTTGAATCTAGCCCTGCTGCCTTGAATCTGACCCTGCTGTCTTGAATCTGACCCTACTGCCTTGAATTTGGCCCTGTTGCCTTGAATCTGACCATGCTGCATGGTGCCTTAAAGTTGTGCACTTCCCCTGCAATCAGTACCACACACAGGATTAGACAGTGAGTTTTAGTACATGGCTGGGGATCTGTCATCGAGGACGACAAAGCCCCAGTCAAACTCACAGTAAAGGTGCAATTTCTTCTATTGGGTGAGTTGCGCGATTAACTTTCACATTTTGAAATGTTAGGAGGTATGGAACACTGATTCTCTCCTTCTCTCTCACTCACACATATTCATCTTGTGTCAGAGAGACAGGGGAGAGAAATAGACTGTGTCCAGGAAAAAAAATTAAATAAAAAACTTTTTTTTTTGCCATTCTTACTTTATTCAATTTTGCACATTACAAAAAGGGTTAACGTCTACAACGAATGGTCACAAAAGAAGCCCTATCAGTCCTTGAAAAAAACCAATATTTACCAATATGTGGGGATTTATTCAAAAGGCAAATGTGCGTTCTTATTTAAACGAGCGAAAACCACTGTCCTGAAGGGTTAAAGAGCATGTTCCATTATTTGAAGGTTTGCCGGCAGGCCCGGGAAAAAACTGGTTTGAGGCAATATCGAGGGCAATAATTTTGTAAATTGAGCTTGGCTGTCCTCCTATCTATGCATTTTACACTATATGTCTAAGCAGAAACTACTGTAGCAAAAAAACTGCGACAAATATGGCTACTAGTGATACTATTTTATTTCCTTCATTAGAGTGGAAGGGTTGAAAAAGTAATGTCCTCCTTCCCTAGGGTTGCCACCTTTTCTGCAGAAAAATCCCGGCCATGCCACCGGCTCCACAGACGTCACATTGGCCTCAAACCAATTTTTTACCGGCCGGCCAGTAAAATACCGGCCAGATGGCAACACTATCCTTCCCCCAAGTAAACCCAACGTGTTGAGGAAGAGCCGGTGGGGAGGCTGTGCCCTGCTCTTCTGACCGAGGTCTGAATGTACATGGGATCCCATGTGGTCACCCTAGTCCTGACCACATTGCCTTTAAGCTTACATCACAATTTAGGTTGAAAAAACCCCTACGTCTATCAAATTGAACACTCCTAACTGCCCTTCTCCCTGCTTCCTGGGAGACATACATAGCCTAAATGCAATGACAGGTCCTCCAGAGTTCAATCCCATGGGGGCAAGCCACACTGTCATCAGATAACCCCACCCACTTTAATACCCCCCACCTCACCACCACCACTGTAATAGGATAATGGCAGGTTCGGGCAGTGACAGAATTATAATAACATAGCACGTTTGGATACAGAAAAGGCAGTAGTTAGAAAAAGGTCCAACCATTGGCAAAATATGAAGTTCTGTTTAATTCACAGAATGCAATGCTGGCATTTTAAATAGAAACGTTTTAATGTAATGATACAAAATAACATACATTATTGAGTGCTCTCTGCTTGTATAGCACTATCAGGGTCAGATGGGTTGAGAGCTATCTTTATCTCATCCATCTACCCAAGATTCTAAACAACATGTCCGCCCCCTGATAGAGCTATACAGAGCAAAGATTCTAAACAACATGTCCGCCCCCTGATAGAGCTATACAGAGCAAAGATTCTAAACAACATGTCCGCCCCCTGATAGAGCTATACAGAGCAAAGATTCTAAACAACATGTCCGCCCCCTGGTAGAGCTATACAGAGCAAAGATTCTAAACAACATGTCCGCCCCTGATAGAGCTATACAGAGCAAAGATTCTAAACATGTCCACCCCTGATAGAGCTATACAGAGCAAAGATTCTAAACAACATGTCCGCCCCCTGATAGAGCTATACAGAGCAAAGATTCTAAACAACATGTCCACCCCCTGATTGAGTTATATGGAACAAAGATTCTAAACAACATGTCTGCCCCCTGATAGAGCTACACAGAGCAAAGATTCTAAACAACATGACCGCCCCCTGATAGAGCTATACAGAGCAAAGATTCTAAACAACAAGTCCGCCCCCTGATAGAGCTATACATAATAAAGAGGGCTCAATAAGGGATTTTATTTGTATAATTTCATTAAAGCGTTTCTAATTAATCCCTTCATTAGTAACGACGGACGCGCCTAGCACATCATGCAGTTTCGATCGCAGTTTTTCCCACAGGTCTACCATGACTAAAACTAACATGGCGGAATGCTTCGGGATACAGCAATTAGATGTGTTTATCTGTCAAAACCAGTGTCTGGCATTGATGGCTTTAGTCTCTCCCTGCCCTACAATTGCTTTGGGGGCAGGGAGAGAGAAAGATGTCAGAGCCAGGAGAGACAAAGTATGAACAGTATAAACAGTTTGCCGATGTCTCCCATGCTGCCTTTATTAAAATGAAATAATGGATAGCAAAAAACAATGCGCTGCTTTTACTTATTGCTTTGTAACTTACTAAAATGTAAAAAAAAAAAAACATGACGTATTACTAAACTCAGGACAAGTATTCTCTAGTAATCTATTTCGCAGGTTTTTGAGAGAGAGAGGAAAATTCCAGCTAAACACAAACACTGCAGAAGTGTTGAAACAGCGATGGTCACGAACGGTACAACATGGCCAACACAGTCCAGACATGAAGGGGTTAAAAAGCCTTTACATTTGGCTGCAGAAATTATAGGCATTACGGTAATTGAAAACAATGAAATGCTCTAAGTTTTGATGGGTCTGAGGCACATTTCTTAGGTGAAATTGGCAGGACATGGAAGGGACAATTGTTTATAATGATTTATCCCCAGAGCCTAATGTACATTGTATCTGAGAACCCACCGCTGACAGCAGCAAAGGTTCGTCCTAAGCTCTTTGTTATAAACAAACCAAGCTACGGATCATCTTGCAAGAGTAATTAGAGGGGGAGATCGAGGTCGTCCTGCCAGGCAAATCCTCTCTCCACTTGCTCGAAGCTGCGCTAAGTCTGTCCTGCTCTCTAAAATAACCAGAATTAAGAAAGAAGGTCTTTAGTATCTTGACTCTGTATAAATAGAGCAGATTTGCAAAGAATCTGCACTATATGTTAATTCATCCAACTTCTTGAACACTGAAGGGGGGAGATATGATTTTGCCCTTTAAATATCATTATTATAAGAGTAATAAAGGTTCTAAACGAGGGGGTGCCAAGGATAACCCACCTTCCTTTTTCCATACGATGTTACGTTTTAGCTCAATATGTGCAATGATTGACAGTTCATCACCTGCGAGCCCGGACACAGGAAAATGCAGAGACAAATATTTATAATCCTTGTTTAGTTTCAGTTCCATTAATAGAAGAGAATTAAACAGTCGGCATTTCTATATTCCCGACGCTCCCAGAGTCGCCAAATCACGGCAAAGATAAATTATGGGTTTAGATTCCCAGTCAAGGAACCTGGAGGATCTGCCCAGGGGAGACGGAGTCCCAGTGTCCAGGGAAGTCCAATAAATCAGTCAGTGGGTAACATATAGTGACCCTTTATCCCAGTATCTTCCTTTCTCCCAGTATCGTCATAATCTGGCCTTCCTTTATCCCAGTATCTTCATAATCCAGCCTTCCTTTATCCCAGTATCATCATAATCCAGCCTTCCTTTATCCCAGTATCGTCATAATCCAGCCTTCCTTTATCCCAGTATCATCATAATCCAGCCTTCCTTTATCCCAGTATCTTCATAAACCAGCCTTCCTTTATCCCAGTATCATCATAATCCAGCCTTCCTTTATCTCAGTATCATCATAATCCAGCCTTCCGTTATCCCAGTATCTTCATAATCCAGCCTTCCTTTATCCAAGTATCTTCATAAACCAGCCTTCATTTATCCCAGTATCTTCATAAACCAGCCTTCCTTTATCCCAGTATCATCATAATCCAGCCTTCCTTTATCTCAGTATCATCATAATCCAGCCTTCCTTTATCCCAGTATCTTCATAAACCAGCCTTCCTTTATCCCAGTATCATCATAATCCAGCCTTCCTTTATCCCAGTATCATCATAAGCCAGCCTTCCTTTATCTCAGTATCATCATAATCCAGCCTTCCTTTATCCCAGTATCTTCATAAACCAGCCTTCCTTTATCCCAGTATCATCATAATCCAGCCTTCCTTTATCTCAGTATCATCATAATCCAGCCTTCCTTTATCCCAGTATCTTCATAAACCAGCCTTCCTTTATCCCAGTATCATCATAATCCAGCCTTCCTTTATCCCAGTATCTTCATAATCCAGCCTTCCTTTATCCCAGTATCATCATAATCCAGCCTTCCTTTATCCCAGTATCTTCATAATCCAGCCTTCCTTTATCCCAGTATCGTCATAATCCAGCCTTCCTTTATCCCAGTATCATCATAATCCAGCCTTCCTTTATCTCAGTATCGTCATAATCCAGCCTTCCTTTATCCCAGTATCATCCTAATCCAGCCTTCCTTTATCTCGTATCGTCATAATCCAGCCTTCCTTTATCCCAGTATCGTCATAATCCAGCCTTCCTTTATCCCAGTATCATCCTAATCCAGCCTTCCTTTATCTCAGTATCTTCCTAATCCAGCCTTCCTTTATCCCAGTATCTTCATACTCCAGCCTTCCTTTCTCCAGGTATCTTCATAATCCAGCCTTCCTTTATCTCAGTATCATCATAAACCAGCCTTCCTTTATCCCAGTATCATCATAAACCAGCCTTCCTTTATCTCAGTATCTTCAAACTCCAGCCTTCCTTTCTCCAGGTAGCTTCATAATCCAGCCTTCCTTTATCCCAGTATCTTCATAATCCAGCCTTCCTTTATCCCAGTATCATCATAATCCAGCCTTCCTTTATCCCAGTATCTTCATAATCCAGCCTTCCTTTATCCCAGTATCCTCGTATCGTCATAATCCAGCCTTCCTTTATCCCAGTATCATCATAATCCAGCCTTCCTTTATCCCAGTATCTTCATAATCCAGCCTTCCTTTATCCCAGTATCATCATAATCCAGCCTTCCTTTATCTCAGTATCTTCATAATCCAGCCTTCCTTTATCCCAGTATCTTCATACTCCAGCCTACCTTTCTCCAGGTATCTTCATAATCCAGCCTTCCTTTATCCCAGTATCATCATAAACCAGCCTTCCTTTATCCCAGTATCATCATAAACCAGCCTTCCTTTATCTCAGTATCATCATAATCCAGCCTTCCTTTATCCCAGTATCATCATAATCCAGCCTTCCTTTATCTCAGTATCATCATAATCCAGCCTTCCTTTATCCCAGTATCTTCATAATCCAGCCTTCCTTTATCCCAGTATCATCATAATCCAGCCTTCCTTTATCCCAGTATCTTCATAATCCAGCCTTCCTTTATCCCAGTATCGTCATAATCCAGCCGTCCTTTATCCCAGTATCATCATAATCCAGCCTTCCTTTATCTCAGTATCGTCATAATCCAGCCTTCCTTTATCCCAGTATCATCCTAATCCAGCCTTCCTTTATCTCGTATCGTCATAATCTAGCCTTCCTTTATCCCAGTATCGTCATAATCCAGCCTTCCTTTATCCCAGTATCATCATAATCCAGCCTTCCTTTATCCCAGTATCGTCATAATCCAGCCTTCCTTTATCCCAGTATCATCCTAATCCAGCCTTCCTTTATCTCAGTATCTTCATAATCCAGCCTTCCTTTATCCCAGTATCTTCAAACTCCAGCCTTCCTTTCTCCAGGTAGCTTCATAATCCAGCCTTCCTTTATCCCAGTGTCTTCATAATCCATCCTACATGCTCTGTATCTAGGTTACCACATACCCCAGTACCCCTTATCCCAGTATCTATTTACTCCAGTACCCCTGTATCCAAGTATCTAGATACTCCAGTACCCCTGTATCCCAGTTTCTAGATACCCCAGTGCCCCTGTAACCCAATAACTAGGCACTCCAGTACCCCTGTATCCCAGTATCTAGATTCTCCAGTACCCCTGCATTCCAGTATCTAGATAATGCAGTACCCCTGTATCCCAGTATCTAGATTATCCAGTATCCCTGTATTCCAGTATCTAGATTCTCCAGTACCGCTGTATTCCAGTATCTATATACCCCAGTGCCTCTTTATATACCCCAGTGCCCCTTTATATACCCAGTGATCCTTTAACTTAGTAACTAGATACCACACACTCCTGTATCTAGATACTCCGATATACCTGTATCACAGAACCTAGATACCCCAGTGTATCCCAGATATCATTGTCTAGATACCCCAGTACCCCTGTATCTAGATACCATGTAACCCAGTTCCTTGATACCCCAGTACCACTGTATACCAGAATCTAGATAGCTCAGTACCTCTGTATCCCAATATCTATATACCCCAGTATCACTGTATCTAGATAACCTGTACCCCTGAATTCTGATAACTAGATACCCAGTGTACCTGTGTCCCAGTATCTACTTACCCAGTTCCCTTGCATCCCTAGATATCCATCTAGAGACCCCAGTATGGACATAGCCCAGTATAGATATAAGTGGTATAAACTTTTGGAATCTTCAACTCGTTTCATTTAGAAGAAACATTGTAACTGAAGATTGTGGTCTCACAGAATGTATCAGGAGATGAGAACCATTAGGCAAATATGGTCTGCCCAATATCCATTTGGCCCATGTAGTCTTCCTAGTATTCCTTCAGCCCATCTAGTAGTCTGCCCAATATTCCTTTAGCCCATCTAGTATGGCCAATATTCCTTTAGCCCATCTAATCTGCATAATATCACTTCAGCCCATCTAGTCTGCCCAATATTCCTTCAATCCATCTAGTCTGCCCAATATCCCTTCAGCCCATCTAGTCTGCCCAATATCCCTTCAGCCCATCTAGTCTGCCCAATATTCCTTCAGTCCATCTAGTCTGCCCAATATCCCTTCAGCCCATCTAGTCTGCCCAATATTCCTTCAGTCCATCTAGTCTTCCTAGTATTCCTTCAGCCTATCTAGTCTACCCAGTATTCCTTTAGCCCATCTGGTATGGCCAATATCCCTTCAGCCCATCTAGTCTTCCTAGTATCCCTTCAGCCCATCTAGTCTTCCTAGTATTTATTCAGCTCAGCTAGTCTTCCTAGTATTCCTTCAGCCCATCTAGTCTTCCTAGTATTCCTTCAGCTCAGCTAGTCTTCCTAGTATTCCTTCAGCCCATCTAGTCTTCCTAGTATTCCTTCAGCTCAGCTAGTCTTCCTAGTATTCCTTCAGCCCATCTAGTCTTCCTAGTATTCCTTCAGCTCAGCTAGTCTTCCTAGTATTCCTTCAGCCCATCTAGTCTTCCTAGTATTCCTTCAGCCCATCTAGTCTTCCTAGTATTCCTTCAGCCCATCTAGTCTTCCTAGTATTCCTTCAGCCCATCTAGTCTTCCTAGTATTCCTTCAGCCCATCAAGTCTTAGTAGTATTCCTTCAGCCCATCTAGTCTTAGTAGTATTCCTTTAGCCCATCTAGTCTTAGTAGTATTCCTTTAGCCCATCTAGTCTTCCTAGTATTCCTTCAGCCCATCTAGTCTTAGTAGTATTCCTTCAGCCCATCTAGTCTTCCTAGTATTCCTTCAGCCCATCTAGTCTTCCTAGTATTCATTCAGCCCATCTTATATCTAGGATAGCCTACCTATCCCACGCATGCTTAAACTCCTTCACTGTATTAACCTCTACCACTTCTACTTGAAGACTATTCCATGCATCCACTACCCTCTCAGTAAAGTAATACTTTCTCCCATTAGTTTCATAATTTAAGACTGGTAAAAACTTCACCAATAGAAGGTTTCGGCTTTTAGTAATCTGCCCGAGAGCTGACCCTTATACATAGCCTTCTAAATCCTCTTGTCCTGGTTTGTTCCCTCCTTTAAATATACTCTCTTCCTTTACTGTGTTGATTCCCTTTATGTATTTAAATGTTTCTATCATATCCCCCCTGTTACGTCTTTCCTCCAAGCTATACATGTTCAGATCCCGTAGCCTTGGCTACTAGTGCATGTGTATAAAGCTTGTAGATGACATCCTCACCTGCAGGTAAAGTTCAGTCTGGCTCCATTTAAACAGGGGACATATTTACCTACCTTTTATTGCTATCAAAGCTTCTCTAATTCCATTATTTGGGAATTTTCAGCCATTCCTGATAATCACCAGGCTAGATGTAACACTATAAATATACCACAAGAGGGCGTGCAAATACAGTCTCTAAGTATGATTTTATTTATTTAGAAAGTGTTTTAAAAGGAAGAATACACTGAGATTTCTCTCGTTTTCAAGTATGTCCTGGGGACCCAGTCCAGAATGGAGTTACACATTTAACAGTAGATTCAAAAATAAATACATACATATATTAACCCCTTAAGGACAGAGCCTTTGAAACATTTATGTCCATTCTGGACAATGGCTATTTTAACATTTCTGTGCTGTTTGTGTTTAGCTGTAATTTTCTTCTTTGTCATTTGCTGTACCCACACATATTGTATATGTTGACAAGAGGGGCTTTCTTTGGATGCCATCATTTTGATCATATCTTATATAAAAAAGAAAAAAAAATATGGTAAAAAAAATTTAAAAAAATACACAAATTTCCTGACTTTTATTTGAAACATCTTCTCTTCATCGACAAAAAGCGAACGAAAAAAACTGCTAAATAGATTCTACTATTTCTCCTGAGTACAGGGATACACCCATGCATAGGTTTGGTGGGTTGTTTGGGGGCTAAAATGCCAAATTTGGGTAGTGCAGTTTTTGGTTTTCCAACTTGAAATTGTTTCATACAGACAGCTTGCACCCATGTCCTATTTGGGACATATTTGAAGCCAGCCAGTGTATTTTACCCTATCAACCCATATATTTTTTAAAAGTAGACACCCAAGGCTATTTCAAATAATGGTATTTTAACACTTTCCATGCACTAATTCTACCACCAGCCTTTGTCAAAGTTTGTGGTAGAATTTTTTTTGTGTGTTTTTTTTTCACAAACATTGTAATTCATACATGAATTCACAGATTTTGGTATGTGTCACTGCAAAACAATAACCCAATATGTGTTCAACAACATCTCCTGAGTACAGGGATACCACCCATGCATAGGTTTGTTGGGTTGTTTGGGGGCTAAAGGGCCACATTGTGAAGGTGCACATTTCCAACTTGGAATTTTGACGTGTAGTCAGCCTGGGCCCATCTTTCATTTGGGACTTTTTTTTTTAAGCCAGACAGTGTATTTTACCCAAAAAAGTATATATTTTGTAAAAGTAGACACCCTAGGCTATTTTAAATGGTGGTCATCTGAGCACCAAACCGCCATTGCCACTGATCAGCTGTTACTGATCGCTATACATGCGCTCAGACAGCTTAAAAAATTTTTTTTACATTAAACATAATCCCCTAGCGGGTATAATTAACTCGTGACGGGTGTAATAAAAAAGTTTTTAAAAAAAGTAAAAATGCTTCTGCAGCAAGATTTCTGCATTTGCGTCAGATCGCTGCTTAGGCAGTGATCTACAGCAAGCAAGGGGTTAATAGCTCTTAAAAGAGTCTTTTTTATACTGTAATGAATTACAGTAAAAAAAATTAACCCCTACAAAATGCACAGCAAAAAATGTGCTACTGTGTATGATCACTGCGTACACAGCGATCAATGGCAGGGAAGGGGTTAAACCAGGGGTCCTCAAACTTTTTAAACAGGGGGCCAGTTCACTGTCCCTCAGACCGTTGGAGGGCCGGACTATAGTAAAAACAAAAACTATGAACAAATTCCTATGCACACTGCATATATCTTATTTTGAAGTGAAGAAACAAAACGGGAACAAATACAATATTTAAAATGAAGTAGAGTTAAATCAACAAACAGTATTTCAATGGGAATAGTGTGCCAGTCAGATGCCCAGGGATATTATGCCAGTCAGAGTCCAGTAATATTATGCCATTCAGAGCCCAGTAATGTTATGCCAGTCAGAGCCCAGTAATATTGTGCCAGTCAGATGCCCAGGGATATTATGCCAGTCAGAGTCCAGTAATATTATGCCAGTCAGAGCCCAGTAATATTATGCCAGTCAGAGCCCAGTAATATTGTGCCAGTCAGATGCCCAGGAATATTATGCCAGTCAGAGCCCAGTAATATTATGCCAGTCAGATGTCCAGTAATATTATGCCAGTCAGAGCCCAGTAATATTATGCCAGTCAGAGTCCAGTAATATTATGCCAGTCAGAGCCCAGTAATATTATGCCAGTCAGAGCCCAGTAATATTGTGCCAGTCAGATGACCAGGAATATTATGCCAGTCAGAGCCCAGTAATATTATGCCAGTCAGATGCCCAGGAATATTATGCCAGTCAGAGCCCAGTAATATTATGCCAGTCAGAGTCCAGTAATATTATGCCAGTCAGAGCCCAGTAATATTATGCCAGTCAGAGCCCAGTAATATTGTGCCAGTCAGATGACCAGGAATATTATGCCAGTCAGAGCCCAGTAATATTATGCCAGTCAGATGCCCAGGAATATTATGCCAGTCAGATGCCCAGGAATATTATGCCAGTCAGATGCCCAGGAATAGTGTGCCATTCAGATGCCCAGGAATATTATGCCATTCAGATGCTCAGGAATATTATGCCATTCAGATGCCCAGGAATAGTACAGTGCTCGTTATACCTCCCTCCTCCCCCCTCTTCCCCATCACTTACCTCCAGCTGTTGTGTCCCCGGCCAGACGTCTCGCGCAGTGTTCCCTCCTCCCTGCACGGAGGAGGGAAACAGTTACCGGGTCCGGATGTGACGAAACGTCACATCCGGTCGCGGTGATTTTTTTTTCTTTCCGTTTTCCTGCAGCCGCATCTTCTGCGGCTGCAAGAAAAAAAAAAAAAAAAAGTTAACAGCGGGGAGCGGGGGGTGCCGGCAGCACCCCCCGCGGGCCGGATAAATGTGCTCGGCGGGCCGCATGTGGCCCGCGGGCCGTAGTTTGAGGACCCCTGGGTTAAACACTTGAAATGGCTTTTATAAAAGCCCTTGGTGTGTAAAATGTTATTAAATATTTAATTTTATTATTTTATTTTTTTACATTATCTGATCTGTCTCTCTCCCTTACTAACACTAGTAAGGAGAGGGAGGCAGATCAATACTTGTCAAAGGCAATATTTACTAATATTGCCTTTGACTGTATGATAAGTGCTCATCAGAGCACTTACCATACATGCCTGCACACAGATCACACAGATCTGTTGTGCAGGCATCGATTGGCTCCTCCTAGAGTATCGGAAGTGAAACAGGTATGGGGGAGTTAGAGAGAGACAGAGAGGGCAATGAAGAGGAAAGAGACAAACATGGGAAGGCAGAGAGATACATACATGGGGGGGCGCCATGCGGGAATCCCGCACAGGGCGCCGGAACACTTAAGGCCGGCCCTGATTCCACATATGAGGAGCTCTGAAAGAGAACGCACCTCGACCCGCTTCCTTTTTGAAGTGGGGATTCGCTAGTGAAGGGTTGGTGCAGGGTCTGAAATTGTGGGATGTGCAGGGAGTAAGAGCGAGCATGCCGCTCAGGTAGGGGGGGAGCATTCCAGAGAAGTGGTTATGCACTAAGCAGGGGCGGGCTGGGCCGGGTGGCAGGGAGGCAATTGCCCCCCAGGCCGCCCTAATGTTTGTAAAACACGGCCGCTGGGCCAGTGTTAAAAAAAAAAAAAAAACGCGCTTGCAGGCAGAGACGGAGGTGAGAAGGGATTGGAAGATCCCCTCTCACCTCCGCTCTGCCTGCAAAACTGCACGGGGAGCCGAACAGGCAGCACAGATAAACCTCCGTGCTGCCTGTTCGGCTCCCCATGCAGTGTGCCGACACGGAAGTGCCGACAGTCACGTGATCGGCGCTCTGACGTCAGAAGCGCGCCGATCACGTGACCTGTCGGCACAACCGCGGGAGGCCGAACAGGCAGCATGGAGGGACCATGCTGCCTGCCACTAGCCACCAGGGAAGTCCTGCCACTAGCCACCAGGGAAAAAGGTAAGAGATGGGGTGGGGGGGTGTTTGGCAAAAAACACTGGCATATTATTGGGCAAATTGGCTGGGGAATATTACATGGCAAATAACACTGGCATATTATTGGGCAAATTGGCTGGGGAATATTACATGGCAAAAAACACTGGCATATTATTGGGCAAATTGGCTGGGAAATATTACATGGCAAATAACACTGGCATATTATTGGGCAAATTGGCTGGGGAATATTACATGGCAAAAAACACTGGCATATTATTGGGCAAATTGGCTGGGGAATATTACATGGCAAATAACACTGGCATATTATTGGGAAAATTGGCTGGGGAATATTACATGGCTAATAACACTGGAATATTATTGGGCAAATTGGCTGGGGAATATTACATGGCAAATAATACTGGCATATTATTGGGCAAATTGGCTGGGGAATATTATTACATGGCTAATAACACTGGAATATTATTGGGCAAATTGGCTGGGGAATATTACATGGCAAATAACACTGGCATATTATTGGGCAAATTGGCTGGGGAATATTACATGGCAAATAAGACTGGCATATTATTGGGCAAATTGGCTGGGGAATATTACATGGCTAATAACACTGGCATATTATTGGGCAAATTGGCTGGGGAATATTACATGGCAAATAACACTGGCATATTATTGGGCAAATTGGCTGGGGAATATTACATGGCAAATAAGACTGGCATATTATTGGGCAAATTGGCTGGGGAATATTACATGGCTAATAACACTGGAATATTATTGGGCAAATTTACTGGGGCATATTAAATGGCAGAATAACACTGGCATATTATTGGACAAATCGTCTGGGGAATATTAAATGGCAAATAACACTGGCATATTATTGGGCAAATTGGCTGGGGAATATTACATGGCAAATAACACTGGCATATTATTGGGCAAATTGGCTGGGGAATATTACATGGCAAATAAGACTGGCATATTATTGGGCAAATTGGCTGGGGAATATTACATGGCTAATAACACTGGAATATTATTGGGCAAATTTACTGGGGCATATTAAATTGCAGAATAACACTGGCATATTATGGGACAAATTGGCTGGGGAATATTAATGGCAAATAATATTGGAAATGTGTATGTAATTGCCCAAATTTTGGGATATTGCCCAAATTTTGGGATATTGGGTGTCTAAATCCTGGCATATTGAGGGGCATAATCCTGGCATATTGAGGGGCATAATCCTGGCATATTGAGGGGCATAATCCTGGCATACTGAGGGGCATAATCCTGGCATTTTGTAAGGGATAATTCTAGCATATTAAATGGCAAATCCTGGCATATTGTGGGGGAAAATCCTGGCAATATTCGTTATAAAACAAGGAAAAGATGGCCGTGGATGGGGAGGCGATTCGATGGTGCAATGGGCCACTTGACTGGATTTGCCCCCCAGGCCTAAGGCTGCCAGCCCTCCCCTGGCACTAAGCAAGCTAGGTGGAGAGTACGCCTGGAGGCAAGCATCTGCCAATTTAACTCTTTTAACATTTTACAGTGATGCGTGTTATAATCACACTGTAGTGCAAAACAACACAATGTATTGTACATAGTGTCGAGTTTACCGAGATGGGTCTGCGGGGCAGAATCATACACATCTCCATAATCTAAGGTCGGCATCAACATTTTCTGCACAATACGTTTCCTTACCGTGGAATATAGGTTAGACAGAGGCGTCGTTAGGGGGGGGGGGGCTACTGGGGCTGGAGCCCCGAGTCTCCTGACCATAGCCCCGAGTCTGTGAAGCTTCCCCTGCTTCCTGCTCTGTCACTATGATAACCCCGCCGCCAACCCATGTGACCGGCAGGAACCCACGTGTTCTCCCTCACAGCACAGACCACGAGGGATGCTGTGCTGCTCTCTGCTCTCTGCTCCAGGGGCTGCAGAAAAGCCTCCTCTATGACCTGCCACTTACCTCCCACCCAGGAACAGGCTGCACAAGGTAGGACCTCCATGTATTTTTATATAAATATCACCAACAGGGGAAGGGGGTGGAGGGAGGGTGACATTAATGGGCAGAATAACCCTGGCAAATGATGGATAAATTAACCCTGGCAAATGATGTATGAATTAACCCTGGCAAATGATGTATGAATTAACCCTGGCAAATGATGTATGAATTAACCCTGGCAAATGATGGATAAATGAACCCTGGCAAATGATATATGAATTAACCCTGGAAAATGATGTATGAATGAACCCTGGCAAATGATATATGAATTAACCCTGGCAAATGATGTATGAATGAACCCTGGCAAATGATGTCTGAATTAACCCTGGCAAATGATATATGAATTAACCCTGGCAAATGATGTATGAATGAACCCTGGCAAATGATGGATAAATTAACCCTGGCAAATGATGGATAAATTAACCCTGGCAAATGATGGATAAATTAACCCTGGCAAATGATGGATAAATTAACCCTGGCAAATGATGGATAAATGAACCCTGGCAAATGATGTCTGAATTAACCCTGGCAAATGATGGATAAATGAACCCTGGCAAATGATGTATGAATTAACCCTGGCAAATGATATATGAATTAACCCTGGCAAATGATATATGAATTAACCCTGGCAAATGATGTCTGAATTAACCCTGGCAAATGATATATGAATTAACCCTGGCAAATGATATATGAATTAACCCTGGCAAATGATATATGAATTAACCCTGGCAAATGATGTATGAATTAACCCTGGCAAATGATGTATGAATTAACCCTGGCAAATGATGGATAAATTAACCCTGGCAAATGATGTCTGAATTAACCCTGGCAAATGATATATGAATTAACCCTGGCAAATGATGTATGAATTAACCCTGGCAAATGATATATGAATTAACCCTGGCAAATGATGTAAAATTAACCCTGGCAAATGATATATGAATTAACCCTGGCAAATGATGTATGAATTAACCCTGGCAAATGGTGGGAAAATTAACCCTGGCAAATGGTGGGGAAATTAACCCTGGCAAATGGTGGATAAATAACCCTGGCATATTATGGAGAAATTAACCCTGACAAATGATGGAGAAATTAACCCTGACAAATGATGGTTAGTGATGGTCTGTGCGGGACGGAAATGCCCCCTTCCCTGCAATGAGATATAGCAGCAGGGAGGGGGGACATATTGAACAACATTTTTTTTTATTTTATTTTTTAAATACACATGTATGAGTATGTGACAGACTGTATGTATGTATGAGTGTATGTGACAGACTGTATGTATGTATGTGACAGACTGTACGTATGTATGTGATAGACTATGTATGTGTGATACTATGTATGAGTGTGTGTGTCTATGTGACAGATTGTATGTATGTATGTATCTGTGTGACAGACTGTATGGGTGTGTGTGTCTATGTGACTGACTCTATGAATGTATGTGTCTATGTTACTGACTGTATGTATGAGTGTGTGTCTATGTGACAGACTGTATGAATGTGTGTGTGTCTGTGACAGACTGTATGTATGAGTGTGTGTCTGTGACAGACTGTATGTATGAGTGTGTCTCTGTGACAGACTGTATGTATGAGTGTGTCTCTGTGACAGACTGTATGTATGAGTGTGTATCTGACACTATATGAGTGTGTGTCTATGTGACAGACTGTATGTATGAGTGTATGTGACAGACTGTATGTATGAGTGTATGTGACAGACTGCATGTTTGTATGTATGAGTGTATGTGACAGACTATGTATGCATGTACGAGTGAATGTGACAGACTGTTTGTATGTATGAGTGTGTGTGTCTATGTGACTGATTGCATGTATGAGTGTGTATGTGTGTCTGTATATGACTGCATGTGATTGTGTGTATGTGCTGTTGTCTGGCTCCTAGATTTTTTACTTGCTCCTAAAACTCAGTTAAGTTCGTCAAGCCCTGGCATAAATGCAACTAGTTATATACATCTATTTGGGGTCTACTTCAAGCTTTTGAAAATGCTGGAAATATTTAATATTTTACAGGTTTTGTTTTGTGATTATAAACGTAATATTTTTTTGCTGCGAGGGTGGTGGGTGCATGGAATAGCCTTCCAGTAGAAGTGGTAGAGGTTAATACAGCGAAGGAGTTTAAGCATGCGTGGGATAGGTATAAGGCTATCCTAGATATAAGATAAGGTCAGGGACTAATGAAAGCATTACTTTACTGAGAGGGTAGTGGATGTATGGAATAGTCTTCCAGTAGAAGTGGTAGAGGTTAATACAGTGAAGGAGTTTAAGCATGCGTGGGATAGGTATAAGGCTATCCTAGATATACGATAAGGACAGGGACTAATGAAAGTATTACATTACTGAGAGGGTAGTGGATGTATGGAATAGTCTTCCAGTAGAAGTGGGAGAGGTTAATACAGTGAAGGAGTGTAAGCATGCATGGGATAGGTATAAGGCTATCCTAGATATAAGATAAGGTCAGGGACTAATGAAAGTATTACTTTACTGAGAGGGTAGTGGATGTATGGAATAGTCTTCCAGTAGAAGTGGTAGAGGTTAATGCAGTGAAGGAGTGTAAGCATGCATGGGATAGGTATAAGGCTATCCTAGATATAAGATAAGGACAGGGACTAATGAAAGTATTACATTACTGAGAGGGTAGTGGATGTATGGAATAGTCTTCCAGTAGAAGTGGTAGAGGTTAATACAGCGAAGGAGTTTAAGCATGCGTGGGATAGGTATAAGGCTATCCTAGATATAAGATAAGGTCAGGGACTAATGAAAGTATTACTTTACTGATAGGGTAGTGGATGTATAGAATAGTCTTCCAGTAGAAGTGGTAGAGGTTAATACAGTGAAGGAGTTTAAGCATGCATGGGATAGGTATAAGGCTATCCTAGATATAAGATAAGGCCAGGGACTAATGAAAGTATTACTTTACTGAGAGGGTAGTGGATGTATGGAATAGTCTTCCAGTAGAAGTGGTAGAGGTTAATACAGTGAAGGAGTTTAAGCATGCGTGGGACAGGTATAAGGTTATCCTAGATATTAGGATATTTAAGACTGACCACACCGGTACCTATGCATCCTATACCTTTATCTTATATCTATACCTTTACCTATGCATTACTATACCTGTATCTTATATCTGTACCTGTGCATCCTGCACCTGTGTCTGTCCTAATAGCTTATATCCGTACCTATGGATCCTGTACCTGTCCATATAGCCTAAATCTGTACCTATGCATCCTGTATCTTTATCTATATATGCATCTGTATCATATATGTACTCATGCATCATCATGTACCTATATCTTTCTACATCTATCCTATATCTATACCTATGCATTCTGTACCTCTGTCTGTCTACCTATCGATCATGAGACATCATTGTATTTTAAGTATTATTAAAGCTGTGGGCTATAGCCCCAGATCATTTTTGAGCCTAGCAACGCCCCTGAGGTTAGATTTGTTTCTATATAGAAAGCCGATCCTAGGATATAGCTTTGACACAAGCTTATCAATATGGAGACCAAAAGATAGGTTTGGATCTAGCCACATGCCAAGATACTTATATGAGTTTACCTGGGTCAGGTTATAACTGGTTTTGGTCTTGATGTTTATTTGAGGATTGTTTAATTTAAGTAGTTTGGCATTTGTCCCAAACAACATGGACACAGTTTTTTCAGCATTGAGGAATAATTTGTTGTTAGCTATCCAATTTTCCACTTTAGAAAACTGATCCTGTAGCACGGATTTCGCTTGCGATAGTTTAGTACCGCACGTATAAATGACCGTATCATCAGCATACATATGCACATGAGCCAGGTCACACACCGAGGGTAGATCATTTATAAATAGCGAGAATAGCAGAGGCCCAAGAACAGATCCTTGAGGCACTCCACACTTGATTGGCAACGGAAGGGAGGCAGTATCAGCCATGGACACAAAGTGAAGATGATAAAATATCCAAAAGATAAAGTGCAGCACAGCAAAAAATGATGGGCAAGACAGTGGCAAACAAAAAACTTTAGATCGCTTGACGCGTTTCGCGCTTAATCATAAGCTAGTTTTGTGATCTGTAACCAGATTTTAAATATGGTGCCAAAAGGCAACATGTGATCTGCAGTAGCCAATCAATCCGAAGCTACGTTTTTTAATTAAACCACAGTTGTGTGTGAATGGATTTATATGAATGAACCTGTGAAGGGGGCGTGCTAAGTGTTCTATGACTGACACTCCCCCCACCGGTTAGTTACTGAATACGTACGATACGGACAAACAAAGTACTGTAGTGCAGAAAAATAAGTATAAACTCGTGTATATCTTAAGATGAAACCAGTGTTCTTAGTGAATGTGACTTACATGGAAAACTTATTTTGTTTTTAATAATCTATATTAGGTTAAACTTTAACTTTAAAAAAAAAAAAAGTATAGTTAAATATATCCCCAGGAATATCAAATGAACTTACGGTGTCAGAATCTCGGCAAACACAGAATAAGACAAGATAAGATAATTAACTAGAGCACGGGCGTCCAACGTGCGGCCCGCGTTCCAAATGCGGCCCGCCTGCCAGAGAGGTGCGGCCCGCCTGAGAGTGGCAGCGGTAGCCGGACCTCTCACCCGCTCCAGCAAAGTGCGCACCGTCACTGACACCCGGTGCTCCAACACAGTCAGAGCGCAGGGGACGGGGGTTTCTCCTCTCACGCAGGGAAACAACATGGTTTTTTTATTTTCTTATTGTAAAAGTGTGTGTGTATGTAAGTGTAACATGGTGTGTTAGAGTGACTGTGTATTTGTGTATGTGTGTCTGTGTATGCACGTTGAATGTGTGCATTTAATGTGAGTGTTTTTTTATTGCAAACAAAATAACGGGGTTTTTCTTTCTTAAAAAAAAAAAAGAATCAAAACTATGTGTGTGTTGAAGTGTGAATCAGTGTATGTGTCAGTGTGACTTAGTGTATGTGTCAGTGTGACTCAGTGTATGTGTCAGTGTGTGTGTCAGTGTGACTCAGTGTATGTGTCAGTGTGTGTGTCAGTGTGACTCAGTCTGTGTGTGTAAATGCAACTATGTGTGTATTTGAGTGTGCGTGTAAATGCAACTATGTGTGTATTTGAGTGTGAGTGTATGTCAGTGTAACTTTGTGTAAGAATGAATGTGTGCATTTAATTTGAGTATTTATTTGGGCTGTATGTATGTATATCCACGTGTGTGTGTATGTATGTATATCCACATGTGTGTGTGTGTGTGTGTGTATATATCCACGTGTGTGTATGTATGTATATACACGTGTGTGTATGTATATCCATGTGTGTGTGTGTATGTATGTATATGCACATGTGTGTGTATGTATATCCATGTGGTGTGTGTGTGTGTGTATATATATATATATATATATATATATATATATATATATATATATGAATATATCCACATGTGTGTGTGTGTGTGTGTATATATATATATATATATATATATATATATATATATGAATATATCCACGTGTGTGTGTATATATATATATATATATATATATATATATATATATATATATATGAATATATCCGTGTGTGTATATATATATATATATATATATATATATATATATATATATATACACATGCGCGCACACTCACACACACACATTTTTTTCCAAAATGAAACATCAATGCGGCCCACACACAAATAAATTTATGGTGAAGTGGCCCACTGCAAAACAAACTTAGACACCTCTGAACTAGAGGCATCTAGAGGGGTGCAACCTCTGTTTGGCTCATCGGCCTCTGGAACTCCCCCTCTGGCTTAGTTGTGGCACAGCATGCCCCTAAACATCGTCCTGATGGTAAAACATGTAACATGCTGCATTACATCACTGTGGGATATGATTGCACTCTATAACTACTCTGTACCAAATCCATTCAGCATCATTTATTTGCACCAGCACTTATACCAGACAACCAGCAGGTGGCACAAAAGTCAAAGGGTGATTCCTGCTTTTGACCATCACTATTATGTCTCCACCTAGTGTCCACTAGGAAACATAACAATGGATCAGATAGTCTGAGAAGCATGAAGTATTTTAACTTGTCCGTCTGCAAGTGTCACCGCTGACCGACCGCATGCGGGTGCTGATGCAAGAGCTGACAGCGGGTTCGTTTTTTCCTCACTGCTCCTCAGAGCTCTTTCCATAACAAAAATGCATTCAGGAGTATGGCCCCAGGACGAGAGAAATCTAAATGTATCCTTCCTGGTAAAATACTTTATAAATAATAAATAAATATTACGGGTCTACCCATGTGGCCCGGCATGGATTCGGATCGGCAAGTTAAGCCGAAATCTGGCTAGTCCCTATCCGAATTTGGGTCCGAATGAGCTATTCAGGCCAATAGGAAACAGAAGCATCAGAAGCATTTGGATCAGGCTGATTTTACTGTGAAAAGCAAAGATTTTGGGTTATGTTCTCTGTATTCCTGTATCCGTCAACATTAGGGTTCGGAGCCAATTCCTGCGTGTTCGCTGACTTTATTATCATTTCCAAGATCTTCTCAGGGAGCCTTTAGCGGTAAAGACTATTGGAGCACAATTTTCCTTTTTAGGTTGAAAGCCTTTACCAGGGCACAAAAAACTGATTGAAATCCTTTAATCTCCACAAGGAAACAGAGAAGTGGTAAAGTTTGCAGGTGGGTGGGTCGGTCTTCTGTCACCAAACAGTCAGCAAATCAGAAGATGTTTTTTCTTAAAATTAAATTCCCACTCTCAGGGATTTCATTGTGCATTGGAATGTGTGTGGGGGGGGGGGGGGGGGGGTTGCAGTTTTTTGGGGCCAAAGAAGAGGATCAAGGGCGTCACAGTCCGATTATAGACAGTAGATTATTTGCAGTGCACACAATGGGTACCTGGGTACACTATTTGGGTAAGGTGAGATAGGGAGGGTAAGAAGTAATAATTGATCTTTTAAAAAAAAAATAATAATTAGGCTATATATGTAATGGCCAAGGTCCTCCCAAAGTGGCCCTGAAATAAGCCAAAGCCCACCCCACAGAAGTCTACCACATGGTTTTTGGGCATTTTGACTGATTGCGGAGAGGAATCGGCTATGATGTCCTAACAAGTGTCAATAAAGATAGATTTTTAGACAAACTGTATCTTTATTTTCCAATTTTGATGTCACTGGGTCGTACAAAAAAATGAAGTTAAAAAAAATGAAGTTTAATTGAAAAATTGCATTTTTGTTCAATATATATCCATTAATGCAAGACTATAAACTATCTTATTGAGCCCTCTTTGCTCCATATATCTCTATCAGGGGGCGGACATGCTTAGAATGTTGGCCTTCGAGAAATCCAAGGATGAAGGAAGATCTCACCAAACATTCTGAAATATCATCAGAAACAATTAAACGTATAACCTAATAAGTATATCGTCTGTAAGTAAAACAAAAGACACTCAGAGGCATCACAGAAGCGATTACTGAAATGTTTATTGAGATTGAAAAGTAGAACAATGTATTGAAACTCACTGTAAATGGAGTGAAGGATTTGAAAATCCAATTTTTATTTTTAAAAACATTCTTAAATTAATCCAGATCATACGAATCGAACAGAAATTACAGGATCCAGCTTAACAATCAAAAACAAAACATACAAACAAAAAAAAAGAAAGAACTACCCTGAAAAATAAAAAAAGAAAGTATATATTTATCATGCAAATCATTATACTTCAAAAATGGAAGAAAAAAAGCTCAACAGTGTAGTACAAATCAAAAGTTATTGAATGTTATCAAATCATCCATTAAACATTCATTTGTGAAACCACGCTTTACTCAATCCCTTTTTCCTCTTAACACAAACTGTATGTGTTTAACACACATTTATAACATACTAAACTCAGCGAGAGCTACGATAGTGCTCAACTTAATAAGTTGATAAAAAAAGTAGTTGTTTTATGTCCAGTTCACAACGGAACTAAGTATTTTCTCTTATTTTCTTTCGTTACGAGATGCCATGTGCGCTGACTTTTCCATAGTAGATGTTTTGTTTTAAAATAAAAGGTAGCGGTGGTCCAGCTACTAAAAATCAGGAAGAGCACTGTCAATTGTAACAATATGTTTCTCTATGTCAGTGACGGCTAACCTTGGCACTGCAGATCCACAAGCAGTACCAAGGTTGCCCATCACCGCTCTATATAGTTCTTAAAGGATCACCGTCCTAAATGAAAGAATACAAATAAAGTACCTTCTTGAGCCCTCATTGCGCCCTATAGCTTTATCAGGGGGCGGACATTCTGTTTAGAATCTTGGGTCACATGACGGAAGATCTGACACAAGATGTCTGCCCCCGATGGAGCTATACAAGCAGAGAGGCCTCAATAACGTGCTTTATTTGTAAGCTTTCATTAAAGCATTTATATTTAAAATGCCGACACTTGATGGGATATTTCAGTTAAATATAACTGGCGACAGCTGTGCATTAAATCTGTATACAGTCTCTTTATATTAAATGTCACTTTACCAAAATAGTAACTTATATACTTATATAGTAACTTTTCATAAAACTGAATTTCTGTCACAGGTATTAGGGTGGTACTATAAGATTATTATTAATTATGTTTTAAACATGCTCCCCTCCCCCCCATCCCTAAACAGAGTGTGCGGTCCAAAAGTATAGGGGTGAGTGGTGCCTTTAGGAGTGGAGTGGTAGGAGGTTATAAAGAAATATAATAGTGGATAAAGCACTTTTTGGAAGGGGTATCAGGGTTTGCAAAGGAGTAAGACCAGTGATGGGCTTGGCACTGCAGATATGTGGGAACAACACATCTCATGATACTCAGCCAGCCTTATGACTGGCTTAAAATCATGGGATACATTTTTTTCCCCAAACACCTGCAGTGCCAAGGTTAGCTATCACCGAGTTAGATACAGAGGGAAAATAATGTAATTTTAACATTGCTTTACATACATAGATACATTTTACACACAACACGCGTGCAGAGTCTGTGACCAGATCCGCAGGTACAGTACATAAATAGGTGCACCTATACTAAGGGTCAGTTTAGTAGAACGTAGAAAATAAAAAATAATTTTAAACATTTGCTTCTGGTTTTTTCTAGAGCAATGTATCGATCAAGAGATAAAAGTGGTCTTCTGTTTGTGACATCACACTGTGGCCTCATATGCAAATTAACTAATTCAGTGGAGAATGTGTTATTTGCAAACATTACCCCTTGGTGGCGCCATAGATGCATTTTTATGTGTGCGGACATCTTGTTCTACGTTCTCTACTCTCACTGTAAATACTCTTAAGGTGACAGCGTCCCTTTAAAAATACACATTAAAATCCCACAGGTGAGATAATTTTTGGCTTTGGTTCATTACGAGCACATGGGAGGGTTAAGGAGTCTCGAAGGGGGGGTTAAACCAGTTGTGATATAAACAACATATCAGCAGCATCTACGGGAGGAAAGATAGACGCAATATCAAACCTCATCGCTACTGTGCTTAAAGGGACCCCATCCGCCGAAATACAAAAATAATTGGTAACGAGCGCCCCCCGGACAACGCATTTCTGTCAGAAAATACTCTCTTTACTCTAAAAGTAATAGCAGCGCCAAAAGCCTACATTATTGTTAATGCTCAGAATATTTCACAATTATCCCCCCTCCCTCAGCCCCCCCCCAAAAAATATATCTGAATCCAAATACAGCAAGACATTTAAAATAACACCAAGTCTTCCGGCTGCAGTGCAATCCTTAAGAAAAAAACAAAAGAAAAAAATCAGCTTCTAGAACATTCTTAAAAAACCCCAGTGTCCGGGATAAAAATGTCCAGATACCAAGGAAAAGCTCTATTATACATTCATCCCCTGTTTGTATTGCAACTGACCTCTGACCCCTAGGGACAGCTACCAGCATGTTTGTTTAATGGGTCCCTGATTGTACGCTTGCCCAAACACTAACACACATCTATCGGGAATGGGGGTCTGTCTCTGAACGTAAGGGAGAGTCAAGAGTGAATGTTTCTGTTGCAAAGATTGTAAATATGAGATTTAATGAGGTCTACCCCTAACAGAAACCTCTACATCCTGACAAAAATCTGGTGCTCGGACTCCAACTCCCATCATGGTTTTGAGTCCACAGTTGAATATGGCTAATAGGAGTTGATGTCCCACAGGCATGACGCCGCTCTCTTTTGGAACCATGGGTTCCTCAAAGATGACAGAATAGCCTCGCCCGAGATCTCCCATTCCTTCAACGAACACGATGTAATCATACAAATAAAGATGTGTGATCAGAGGGTATTATCTGGCCCGTCTACGGTCCCCAAGCGCTGGAGTTTATCACCGTTAGAGGAGCTACAGAATACTCTGGGTTGGCAAGCTGGTTCCTTACATTGCGAGAGATGAACACAGCAGATAGAAAGCTTCATTTCTGCCTGTGGAAACACTTTCCAAAACGGATTCAAGGATTTACAATGAAATCTAAGTAATTTATATGATATACATATATTTATTTACAAGTATTACCCGAAAATATAAAACACTCTTATATAATGACTTATACTAGCAGGCTTTAATGATGGGTCACAACTGGGTACGGGGTATATATGTATATATATATAGAGCTTCGCTGTGTGGACCAAGGGTTGAGATCTATGGTGGAGCAGCCATCTTGTTTTTCATTGGACAATGGCTGGTGCAGAAAGTTAAGAACATGGAGGGCTGGAGTGAAATCTAAACATTCTTGAGGCCCCATCGATTTGGGGGGGGGGGGGGGGGCTTGGGACATAGTCCCCTCATGAGCAGCATCCTCTAGATTGATTTTAAAAAATGGTCAACTGATACCAGTTGCTTTGTCCGGCGCTGTTCGTACTGTGTTTGCCACGAGAAATGGGGAAGCCATTTTATTTGGGGAGCCCTACACAAAAAAACGGAGTTACAATTGCTTTAGTGACAGAAGATTTTGTATAAAAATTTTCGGTTATTTTAAGGGACGCCCATTGGCCAATGAAGATTAAATCTGGGCCCTAGCCTCGTGTCTAGCTATTGACCCTAGCCGCCGTCGCTCATGACAGAATATTCCGAGTGGTATTGAACGGTAGGGATGCTAGTTTTGTTCATCTAAATTCTCGCTCGAAAATCCTCGCTATCCTTTCCTTTTTTCTTTTTTTTTTTCTCTCAAAAACAGGGAGTGCGGTGTGCGCACGGAGATGCGGATCACATGCATTTACCAAAACATGCACTTAAATTTAGAGAAAGGAGTACACAGCGTGGAGCAAGTCCCATGATGCTTTGCTTTGGCTCGTAGAAAACGAAAACGTTTGCATGCTAGTTCAGTCATTTTAATAGATAATTGCTGTAATCATCAAGCAGCTAGCATAGATTGCAAAAGGCTGGTTACTAAGAACCAGCACATCAAGCGAAGGCTAAGATATCATTTCTCGTTTTTTTTTTTTCTCTCCTTACAAAAGATCGAGGAAAGTGGAGTCTACAAGCAGTTTAACAGCAGCACATCTTCTGACCCCTACAGCGCATATTATATTCAAATCTGTCGGGTTACGCAGCTTTCAGAGATTTAAAAAAAATCGAAAGCAGTGAAAATTAGTTCTAAACAATGGAAATGGAGATCCTACCGACAATAGACATTCTACCGATAAGACATGCGGTGCTTTGGCACATGGCAGAGAAATGAACGGGGGGGAAATGGGGGTTTTGCTAGGACACCCGAGCGGTGATCTGTACCAGTGGCGGAAAGAGACCATCAAGGCCCCTGGCGCAGAGACAATCTCTAGTACCCCCCACAGAGCCAATATTTTGCTCCAATTATATTCCCTCCTGAATAGAATTGCATTTGATTACGGCTGTGATACTGGACATAGGGCCTGTCACAGGCCCCTTAAAAGTGACCCCTCATTTAATCCCATTCTAGTCTTAATAACCCCCACCACTGTACAGGCATGGGATTACCCATCTTCCTTTGGGGTGAGGCTGGGTGTGAGTTAGTGCATGTGAGGGACACTGGTGGCTCTAGATTATCCCCACGCTCCTGAACAGAAGTGTAAGCAATCAGATATCGGAGATACAATATATTAATGATTAATGCAGCCATTAAAATCACATTTCAACAGTAAATGAGCGGCGGTCCTACAGCTCGGCAGGTGTTCAATAAAACCCTATAACACGGCATGCTTAATACGTGAGCGAACACATGGCAAATCCCAAAAACAACCAAAAAGAAAACACTAAACCTCAAACAGTGCGAAAAACAACAGTGTAGACTTCCATGTCGTAGAATAATAAACCCCCCGAGGGGTGCAGCAAGGAATAACTCAAGGCCTCTCTTGAAATACCCAATATTATAACAGCTGAGCAATAATATAGACCTGCTCACACTACACAAACACACTCCACATACCAAACCTGAAATCCCACTGTTCGTTTCAGGATATAATGACCATTTCGTCGTTGAGGGGAGGGGGATTGTGTTCTCCTCTACGGAAAAAAACCCAAACTGTACGTTACTGTTGCCTGTTACGGGGTCCTGGCCAAATTGATTGAATCCCCTATTGTCTACATCAAGATCCAAAGACTTACATGGATGAAATATTTAAGATAGGTCTAAATACACAGCCTTCTATAAAGCTTGACAATGGGTAATGCAGCGGGGCATATCTTCATAATACAACATCAATACAAGGCTTGACCAACCCCGGGAGCCAGGGCAACTAGATTCCCTGATGTTGACTTCTATCTTTTTTTGATTGTCTTACATAGAACTCTATGAAAGGACTTTTTACCTGGCTCATTTTGACCCTTTATTCCATCTATATTTGTCAATCCCTGTATTAAAAACTATATTAGACAGATTTGTCTCTTCTTTGTAGTAGAGACAAGGAGGAGGGGAAAAAAAAACTTGATTTGTGGACTTCTCAGAATTAGGGGCGGAGAGGCACAAGAAGTAAGTGGCTTTGGATGATATTTTAGACTTGATGTATATATCCGTGAACTTTTTCTGTTCACAGATGGAGATTCTGGATCTCTGGGAATAAACTCTCATCTCTAGACAATACAGGAGATTTAACATAGGATTGCCCCCCACTCCACCCCTAGATTACACACATATGATATAAGCTACCCATCAAGAAACTGCTAAATTCAGACATTACAAGATAGGCAATTTTAGAAGTCCACTTGTTCCTTCAGTTATTTTTACTTGACCCCAAAGAGTTTTTTTTTAGGGATAGGCATAGAGACTACACCAGGATTCCTGTGTCAGAGAACTTCAATAAATTGGCCATCACAAAGTACAGTAAATGCCCGCTACCGATCCCATCACTCAACTTCGGATAAAAAGGGATCATGTTTCAGATCCACTTTTGGTTGGTCGTTTCTACTTCCGGGATAAACATCCCATACCCTTCCCTGCCCTATTGATGCCATCACTGGGAGGCAATATCACAGGAGGTTGGAGCTTAAGTAAAAAAAATAGTTGGGTTCATACTTAAGCGGGGGAGGGGTTTTGCTTCAAGTATCTCCGCCTCTAAAAGCTGTACTGGCCAGATTCACTCCTCTTAAATGTTTGATCGGAAAACTTGGATCTCTCTGGTCACTAGACGCAGGCAAACTAGGAGGTCTTAAAGGACAACTGTCAGAAAATAGTTATGTTTCATTGAAATATTGCATGAAGTGTGGGCATTTTAAATAGAAATGCTTTAATGAAAGTATACAAATATACCATATTGAGTCCTCAGTAATCCTAGTAGAGGGCGGACATTTTGCTTAGAATGTTGGATCAGATGAATGAATATCTGACCAAAGATGTCTGCCCCCTGATAGAGTTATACAAGCAAAGAGGGCTCAGTAAGGTGCATTATTAGTAATCTTTCATTAAACCATATCGATTTAGAATACCTACAATTAAATTAAATCCAACTATTTTTTGCCTTTAAGCAAGATTTCCAACTATCTCCGAGCCAAATATCCGTGAAACACTTTCATTAGTATAGTATCCACATATGTCATATCTAATCTGTGCCCAGGATTAAAAAACAAAAAACAGATAATGTCAAAATGACAGCTCACTCCCCTCCACTGCTGTAACAGGTTACAGACCTCCAGTGGCTTCCATTTTAAATTCTCCTTTCTATTACATGTAATTAGCAGCTACATATATATATATATTATACATTTCACATCAGGGTCTGCCAAAATGACTTGGCAGTACGAAAGTCAAAACCAATGTATAAAAGAAATGAAATATGCACAACACAGCATCATTAAATCAATAAAATCACTGTGATTTCTTTTAATACGCCTTGGAGATCACAACTTCAAAAAGGAAATTCATCCCACTATGGCTATTAATTAGATAGGAATATTATTTATTGCCAGTCAGTTTCTATTTAGCTGTTGCTCTGGATATGAATGATGGAACTGAAATTGAAGTTCTCATATGTCTTTCTAGCCTCCTGCCCTATTGGTGACATCGCTGGAGGCAATAACAGAGGGGTTGGAGGAGAAGAAATAGGCAAAATCGTTGGGTTGATAGTTAAGCAGGGGAGGGGTTTTGCTTCAAGTAGGCAAAGCATCAAGTGCATGGGCGGGGTTAGGCCAAACTCACTGCACTAAGCTTTATGGATACTAGACACCTCGTATTAACTTGTAATTGCTAGAGTCCATAGGAGGCTTGCATTAGTTCACATATATAATCACAGTCTAAAAAAAAAATGAATATACTCTTTTATCCGAAAAAATTGCTGTCTGTTTTAAAAATATTTTCCCCTGTGCAAAACCAGTGGAGTTGAAAGGGTATCTTCATAGGAAAACCATAAATAATTTCAGTGTTTTTTTTTATATATTTTTAGACCGATGTTTGCATTCTTGGTCTGTACTCATCAGTTCCCATAATCCTTCTCTAGACGGTATCAAAATATATTTACAGTCTGCAGTTATCTAAAGATGTATCGTGTATATTTTAACATGTTCTTCTATCCCTGTATTTGCAGATAAATTGCGAAAAAGTTTTCTAGAATGGAAAGTGTTAAGAAACAGGAGCAACTGGGCCAAAGTGGAGCAATCACCATGGTAACCAGTGGAATCTTACCGCTCCGCTCTTAGAAGCTTGTCCTAGTACAGTAATTTAAGATTTAAATGTCATCCATATCAGTCAGCAAAGAGTTAAAAAAAAAACAACGCACAGATACAATTAAGGCAAAAAAAGTTATTAAATATATGAATTTCTGTGCAACTATGAATCTGTCGTGTTTCAGATTTGGATATTGTTCACAAGTAATCTCCTTCGACCCCCAAAACACACGGTAGAAAGGTTTCATGCCAGGGGGGGCGGAGCTTGGGGAGGTCCAGAGTCAGCGCTATGGTCCATGCGCAGTATGCATTTTCCAGTGTCCCTGACAGGATTGCGAGACAGAGGGGTGAATGCCATATTCTAGTTTGGGGATAGCATTGGTTGGCGGGGCCGGCCTGGCGGCTGACTCCTGATGTATAGGAAGGTAGTGTGTGACTTCACACTCTATACAATCCACACTGCACTACTCTCGGAGCCTGTGGTTAACTCCCATCATCCTTATGCGAAAATAAAAGGAGGAGAGGAGAGGCTCAGCTGGGCCAATCCTGATCCAATACTTTACAACTCCCAAACTGTGATGTTTCTTTAAATCAGGGGAGCGACCCTCCAGCTGCCTAGATCTCACATACTGCTCCATCCGCAGGGGAGTATGGGATATGCAGACCATCAGCAGCTTGAGGGCGCAGTTTCACCCATGCTTTAAAGGCTATCACTGATTTAGTATGGAAGGTACCCCCTACGACGAGTGTCGTCTACCAGACCCCCTAGAGTAGAACTTGTTAACTCCTCTCCATCAACCAATAGGGCGCTTGCCCGATACGGACAGACCACGCCCACCAGATGAGACTGGAGGAATGAACTGTCCTAGTGCTTGTTTTTTTTTTCTTCTTCTCCGACTTAACTAGTGATTTCTTCTAAATAAAACATGATAGAAAGATAATCTATAAAAAAAAGCCATCCGCTCGGCATAAGAGTCTGTTAAAACGTATCCCAAAATAGCCAAACTGATCCCAGAATAAAACGCCCAGCACCAGTAAATGATCTTATAATTGCAATAAAAGAAAAATACAAACAAAGTTACAAAGTGCTAAAACATTCAACAGTATGAATGGCTCGCTGTGATAATAGCTTTGGTAGAGATAACTATGCAGAACTATAACTACCATCATCCTCTGCCAGCCAATGTGTTAGGATAACGACGAGAGTTGCAGTTTATCGGGGGGGGGGGGGAGGGGGACATAAAAGTTTCCATGAATTTTGTCAATTTCGCTATGAATGGCCAGTCCTGATAATCCCCTACGCGATATTACGAAGTCTGCCTTTAAATAGAAATTAAAGGAACTGTAGTAACAAGCAATTGATTTAAACTAGTACACCTAAAATAGTACATTCTTTGGAAACGCCAGCTCCCTTCAGTAATATAAAATTCCTACCTTTCACAATTTAAAAAAAAAATAAAAAAAGGAAATTTGTGGTGTAATATTTACACCTCCCCAACGCATTTTGTAGTCACTGAAAACAAGCAACTTAACTAGGCCATGGTGAGGCTATATATATATATATATATATATATATATATATATATATATATATGGGTAATACATGTTTACAGTGTTCTGCTATGGAACGGATTTATCAGGCAATTATAAGAGGTAACGTTTACCGTATAAAAGAATCCAAGATGAAAAGAAAAAACAAAAAAAACAAAATACAAAAAAAAAAAAGAGATGCTTTTTCCAAATCAAGACATTCGAATAAGCTGCAAGTTAATTGGCCAACGTATTTCTTAACCCATTGTGCGACAGACAGCTGCCCCTGCGCCACTGACAGCTGAACAGTGCTCCAGGGCGCTCAAAGGGTTAAGGACTGTTTATATTAACATTCTAACGCTAGCAAAGAAAAAATCTGAATTAATTCAGCACAAAAACCCCACAGTCCAATGGTTCATTATAGGGCTACAGAGAAATCTGCAATCAATGCGAAAAGGATTAAAAAAAAAACAAATAACAACCTGCAACCTGGTTTTCTAAATGTAAAATTGTTTATAATTCTGTTTGAGAAAACGTGCAGAGTGATATTTGGGAAACTAAATGAGTTCTCTTTTCATTTCTCTTTTTATCAATAAATTAATTGAACAAAAAAAAAAAGGGGGGGGGGGATGTAGGAAAAGACCTCTTTTCCCCAAATCTGCCGCAAAAAAAACCCAAAAAACTGTATTGCTCCATCTTGTACTAGGCATGTAATTCCATGCTGTTATTGTCCTAGATTTGTTTCCACCTCTGACGCGTTTCGCTCTGTGGAATGTATTGGAGAGTCTGATGAAGCACCTGCTCAAACAGCTGACTCGCTTTCCATCTCAGCAGAAACTGCGGCCCCCTTGGGTGAGAGTTTCAAGACGGTGGGCTTCTCCGGATCGGCACCATTGGTGATGGCATGGTCAGGTTCGGTTTGTTTTTTTGGATCTTCTTTCGACTCTTCCGAAACATCGGGGTAGATGACCAAGAACATAGCGGTGAGAAACCCCAGGAAGGAGCCTACGGAGGCCACCAGTGGTATGACTCTGACAGTGCCCACCGCATCAACCACACTGCCGAGAGCAGATGCCACCAGGATCTGGGAGATGTAAACCTGGCACGACAGGATGGCACAATCTATACCGAAGCCACGTTTGGAATTTCCAGGGCTGTGATGGATGTACTGCAGGGGAAAAAAGCATTAGTTATTATTGACATGTAATATATTTAACTTACAACAAAAGGGGGTAAAGGTCTTAAAGGCGGTCCACTTCCCCTGGACCACACATAAAATCCCTACGGAGTGGCATGGACATGGACATTTTACTTCTTTGTTTGTGCAAAATTATAAAAGGGGAATTGACTGTAAACGGCAATTAGAATGATCTGCCAAACAGAGGACCCCAGTCTGTCTGCACTTAGAGCAAAAGTAACGGAGGAGAAATGAAGAAAAACTACCACAACTAGAGGACATAGTCTGAAATTAGAGGGGCAAAGGTTTAAAAGTAATATCAGGAAGTATTACTTTACTGAGAGGGTAGTGGATGCATGGAATAGTCTTCCAGTAGAAGTGGTAGAGGTTAATACAGTGAAGGAGTTTAAGCATGCATGGGATAGGTATAAGGCTATCCTAGATATAAGATAAGGCCAGGGACTAATGAAAGTGTTACTTTACTGAGAGGGTAGTGGATGTATGGAATAGTCTTCCAGTAGAAGTGGTAGAGGTTAATACAGTGAAGGAGTTTAAGCATGCATGGGATAGGTATAAGGCTATCCTAGATATAAGATAAGGCCAGGGACTAATGAAAATATTACTTTACCGAGAGGGTAGTGGATGTATGGAATAGTCTTCCAGTAGAAGTGGTAGAGGTTAATACAGTGAAGGAGTTTAAGCATGCATGGGATAGGTATAAGGCTATCCTAGATATAAGATAAGACCAGGGACTAATGAAAGTATTACATTACTGAGAGGGTAGTGGATACATGGAATAGTCTTACAGTAGAAGTGGTAGAGGTTAATACAGTGAAGGAGTGTAAGCATGCGTGGGATAGGTATAAGGCTATCCTAGATATAAGATAAGGTCAGGGGCTAATGAAAGTATTACATTACTGAGAATGTAGTGGATGAATGGAATAGTCTTCCAGTAGAAGTGGTAGAGGTTAATACAGTGAAGGAGTTTAAGCATGCATGGGATAGGTATAAGGCTATCCTAGATATAAGATAAGGCCAGGAACTAATGAAAGTATTACATTACTGAGAGGGTAGTGGATGCATGGAATAGTCTTCCAGTAGAAGTGGTAGAGGTTAATACAGTGAAGGAGTTTAAGCATGCATGGGATAGGTATAAGGCTATCCTAGATATAAGATAAGGCCAGGGACTAACGAAAGTATTACTTTACTGAGAGGGTAGTGGATGTATGGAATAGTCTTACAGTAGAAGTGGTAGAGATTAATACAGTGAAGGAGTTTAAGCATGCATGGGATAGGTATAAGGTTATCCTAGATATAAGATAAGGCCAGGGACTAATGAAAGTATTACTTTACTGAGAGGATAGTGGAAGCATGGAATAGTCTTCCAGTAGAAGTGGTAGAGGTTAATACAGTGAAGGAGTTTAAGCATGCATGGGATAGGTATAAGGCTATCCTAGATATAAGATAAGGTCAGGAACTAATGAAAGTATTACATTACTGAGAGGGTAGTGGATGTATGGAATAGTCTTCCAGTAGAAGTGGTAGAGGTTAATACAGTGAAGGAGTTTAAGCATGCGTGGGATAGGTATAAGGCTATCCTAGATATAAGATAAGGCCAGGAACTAATGAAAGTATTACTTTACTGAGAGGGAAGTGGATGCATGGAATAGTCTTCCAGTAGAAGTGGTAGAGGTTAATACAGTGAAGGAGTTTAAGCATGCATGGGATAGGTATAAGGCTATCCTAGATATAAGATAAGGCCAGGGACTAATGAAAGTATTACTTTACTGAGAGGGTAGTGGATGTATGGAATAGTCTTCCAGGAGAAGTGGTAGAGGTTAATACAGTGAAGGAGTTTAAGCATGCATGGGATAGGTATAAGGTTATCCTAGATATAAGATAAGGCCAGGGACTAATGAAAGTATTACATTACTGAGAGGGTAGTGGATGTATGGAATAGTCTTCCAGTAGAAGTGGTAGAGGTTAATACAGTGAAGGAGTTTAAGCATGCGTAGGATAGGTATAAGGCTATCCTAGATATAAGATAAGGCCAGGGACTAATGAAAGTATTACTTTACTGAGAGGGTAGTGGATGCATGGAATAGCCTTCCAGTAGAAGTGGTAGAGGTTAATACAGTGAAGGAGTTTAAGCATGCATGGGATAGGTATAAGGCTATCCTAGATATAAGATAAGGCCAGAGACTAATGATAGTATTACTTTACTGAGAGGATAGTGGATGCATGGAATAGTCTTCCAGTAGAAGTGGTAGAGGTTAATACAGTGAAGGAGTTTAAGCATGCATGGGATAGGTATAAGGCTATCCTAGATATAAGATAAGGCCAGGGACTAATGAAAGTATTACTTTACTGAGAGGGTAGTGGATGTATGGAATAGTCTTCCAACAGAAGTGGTAGAGGTTAATACAGTGAAGGAGTTTAAGCATGCATGGGATAGGTATAAGGCTATCCTAGATATAAGATAAGGCCAGGGACTAATGAAAGTATTACATTACTGAGAGGGTAGTGGTTGCATGGAATAGTCTTCCAGTAGAAGTGGTAGAGGTTAATACAGTGAAGGAGTTTAAGCATGCATGGGATAGGTATAAGGCTATCCTAGATATAAGATAAGGCCAGGGACTAATGAAAGTATTACATTACTGAGAGGGTAGTGGATGTATGGAATAGTCTTCCAGTAGAAGTGGTAGAGGTTAATACAGTGAAGGAGTTTAAGCATGCGTGGGATAGGTATAAGGCTATCCTAGATATAAGACAGGGAACTGGGGACTAATAAAAGTATTCAGATAATTGTTCAGACTAGATGGACTGAATGGCTCTTATCTGCCGGTGACACGGTCTATGTTTCTATAACCTTAATGCAGTTATCCCAACATTAGTAATGCTTCTGGCATCAGTGACCACACTGCTGTTATATTCAGGACTGTGATACAGGGTACAGACATTGTGCCGGGTTCAGGAGACGACTGATGATCTGAATCTGCATTATTTATGTTATTTTTTTTATATAAGAGTAAATATATATATTGTACTGACAGGGGACACATTTCCTGGGGCGGCTCTAGGTTTTTCAGTGAATGTTTCTGGGTTTCTTAAAGCGGTGAATCTAACAGTACCCCCTGGTCTCACTAGGGACCCCCTAGTCTCACTAGGGACCCCCTGGTCTCACTAGGGACCCCCTGGTCTCACTAGGGACCCCCTAGTCTCACTAGGGACCCCCTAGTCTCATTATGGACCCCCTAGTCTCATTATGGACCCCCTAGTCTCATTATGGACCCCCAAGTCTCACTAGGGACCCCCTAGTGTCACTAGGGACCCCCTGGTCTCATTATGGACCCCCTAGTCTCATTATGGACCCCCTAGTCTCATTATGGACCCCCTAGTCTCATTATGGACCCCCTAGTCTCACTAGGGACATATCTTAGGGATTTATTCATGAAAAGATCGAACAGCAAACTTAAGGCCAAAGTAGCCGAGTTGGATACATTCTCCCATTCAGCTGTGCTACAACTGTGCTAGTTGTGCCTTCATTTGGCAATTCCCTTTTCAGTGAAATGCAGCAGTTTCCAAAAGTAGGAAAATCATTTTTTTTTGTATATTCAATTTTTTTTAAAGAATATATTTTTTTTAGCTTTCAAGAAATCTTTGTTTAAAACAAGCAGTAGGACAATAACTTTCTCCTGTCCTTGTGTATGGGGCATGCAGAGTGCTCCTGTCCCTGTGGGTGGGTGGGGCATGCAGAGTTCTCTTGTCCTTGTGTATGGGGCATGCAGAGTGCTCCTGTCCTTGTGGGTGGGGCATGCAGAGTGCTCCTGTCCTTGTGGGTGGGGCATGTAGAGTGCTCCTGTCCTTGTGGGTGGGGCTGCATGCCTCACCCACAAGGACAGGAGCACTCTGCGTGCCCCATGCATTTTTGTGGGTGGGGCATGTAGAATTCTCCTGCCCTTGTGGGTGGGGCATGTAGAATTCTCCTGCCCTTGTGGGTGGGGCATGTAGAATTCTCCTGTCCTTGTGGGTGGGGCTTGCAGAGTACTCCTGTCCTTGTGGGTGGGGCTTGCAGAGTACTCCTGTCCTTGTGGGTGGGCCATGCCGAGTGCTCCTGTCCTTGTGGGTGGGGCTTGCAGAGTACTCCTGTCCTTGTGGGTGGGGCATGTAGAGTGCTCCTGTCCTTTGAGGCGGGGCATGCAGGGTTGCTCCTCCATATAAGGACTTCTTCATGGTGTTTTGTGTACTGGTGCTTGTTTACTAGACTGACAGACTAATAGGGGATTGTCTCTACAAACCACACCCACAGAGTAAGTGTCCTAGTGCTAAGTTTGTCTCACATTCATACTTTCTAAACGAAACACGACACAGGTAAAAAAAAAAAAAAAATCAGCATTTTAACTTGGCTCATTTTTTATGTAAAACCACTGTGAATTGGGGTGTGAGGGGGGGGGGGGGGGCGCAGAGCTTGAGAAGTGGCTCATCGGTGCCACTGTGCATGCACGGTAGTACTTTCACTGGCACTGGCAGTGCTAATTCTGCCCATGCGCAGTATGCATTCTCCGGTGTGACACAAGGAGGGAGTACTATACCATTCACAGGCATTTTCCGTTAGTAACAGTATTGGCCTATGGTTAACGAGCCATCGTGGGTCAAAGTTCTAAAAGTGAAGCAATTGCTATTGATACCAACAGAATGTTACACTGTTAGGACAATCACCGTGGCAATCAAAAGAATGGTCCCTCGGATGGCCCCACAACTGCTCTCAAGACCCCAATCATATGGTATTGTGAGTCACTCACCTCCTTAATTTCGTGGTACTGTCCTAGCAGAGCGTAGGGGCAGTAGGATATACTCATGGATACAATGCCCATAGTGCTGATCATAATCATGGAGACATACACATTGGGGAATATAGACATCACTGCTGTACCAATGGAGAAGCCTAGGGTCCCCAGGATGTAGATCACCTTGATGCTAAGGTCATAGTTATCCAGGTATTTCTGTAACAAGGCTGCAAGAAAAAGTAAGAAGGTGATCACATTAGGGTATAACTAACAGTAATTCAGAGCCGGACACGTTTCTGTAGATTAGGAGTCAGGCAGAGTAATTCAGGAGCCAGTCTCGTAAGTGTTAGGAGCCAGGGAGGAGCTACTTCCATAGAGATCTATGTAACAAAAACCAACTCTGTTAGGAGCCAGGGAGGAGCTACTTCCATAGAGATCTATGTAACAAATAACCAACTCTGTTAGGAGCCAGGGAGGAGCTACTTCCATAGAGATCTATGTAACCAATAACCAACTCTGTTAGGAGCCAGGGAGGAGCTACTTCCATAGAGATCTATGTAACAAAGATCAACTCTGTTAGGAGCCAGGGAGGAGCTACTTCCATAGAGATCTATGTAACAAATAACCAACTCTGTTAGGAGCCAGGGAGGAGCTACTTCCATAGAGATCTATGTAACAAAGATCAACTCTGTTAGGAGCCAGGGAGGAGCTACTTCCATAGAGATCTATGTAACAAAAACCAACTCTGTTAGGAGCCAGGGAGGAGCTACTTCCATAGAGATCTATGTAACAAAGATCAACTCTGTTAGGAGCCAGGGAGGAGCTACTTCCATAGAGATCTATGTAACAAAACCCAACTCTGTTAGGAGCCAGGGAGGAGCTACTTCCATAGAGATCTATGTAACAAAAACCAACTCTGTTAGGAGCCAGGGAGGAGCTACTTCCATAGAGATCTATGTAACAAATAACCAACTCTGTTAGGAGCCAGGGAGGAGCTACTTCCATAGAGATCTATGTAACAAAGATCAACTCTGTTAGGAGCCAGGGAGGAGCTACTTCCATAGAGATCTATGTAACAAATAACCAACTCTGTTAGGAGCCAGGGAGGAGCTACTTCCATAGAGATCTATGTAACAAAGATCAACTCTGTTAGGAGCCAGGGAGGAGCTACTTCCATAGAGATCTATGTAATAAATAACCAACTCTGTAAGGAGCCAGGGAGGAGCTACTTCCATAGAGATCTATGTAACCAATAACCAACTCTGTTAGGAGCCAGGGAGGAGCTACTTCCATAGAGATCTATATAACAAATAACCAACTCTGTTAGGAGCCAGGGAGGAGCTACTTCCATAGAGATCTATGTAACAAAGATCAACTCTGTTAGGAGCCAGGGAGGAGCTACTTCCATAGAGATCTATGTAACAAATAACCAACTCTGTTAGGAGCCAGGGAGGAGCTACTTCCATAGAGATCTATGTAACAAATAACCAACTCTGTTAGGAGCCAGGGAGGAGCTACTTCCATAGAGATCTATGTAACAAAACCCAACTCTGTTAGGAGCCAGGGAGGAGCTACTTCCATAGAGATCTATGTAACAAATAACCAACTCTGTTAGGAGCCAGGGAGGAGCTACTTCCATAGAGATCTATATAACAAATAACCAACTCTGTTAGGAGCCAGGGAGGAGCTACTTCCATAGAGATCTATGTAACAAATAACCAACTCTGTAAGGAGTCAGGGAGGAGCTACTTCCATAGAGATCTATGTAACAAATAACCAACTCTGTTAGGAGCCAGGGAGGAGCTACTTCCATAGAGATCTATGTAACAAATAACCAACTCTGTTAGGAGCCAGGGAGGAGCTACTTCCATAGAGACCTATGTAATAAATAACCAACTCTGTAAGGAGCCAGGGAGGAGCTACTTCCATAGAGATCTATGTAACAAAGATCAACTCTGTTAGGAGCCAGGGAGGAGCTACTTCCATAGAGATCTATGTAATAAATAACCAACTCTGTTAGGAGCCAGGGAGGAGCTACTTCCATAGAGATCTATGTAACAAATAACCAACTCTGTTAGGAGCCAGGGAGGAGCTACTTCCATAGAGATCTATGTAACAAATAACCAACTCTGTTAGGAGCCAGGGAGGAGCTACTTCCATAGAGATCTATATAACAAATAACCAACTCTGTTAGGAGCCAGGGAGGAGCTACTTCCATAGAGACCTATCTAACAAAGATCAACTCTGTTAGGAGCCAGGGAGGAGCTACTTCCATAGAGATCTATGTAACAAATAACCAACTCTGTTAGGAGCCAGGGAGGAGCTACTTCCATAGAGATCTATGTAACAAATAACCAACTCTGTTAGGAGCCAGGGAGGAGCTACTTCCATAGAGACCTATGTAATAAATAACCAACTCTGTAAGGAGCCAGGGAGGAGCTACTTCCATAGAGATCTATGTAACAAAGATCAACTCTGTTAGGAGCCAGGGAGGAGCTACTTCCATAGAGATCTATGTAATAAATAACCAACTCTGTTAGGAGCCAGGGAGGAGCTACTTCCATAGAGATCTATGTAACAAAGATCAACTCTGTTATCAGCCAGGGAGGAGCTACTTCCATAGAGATCTATGTAACAAAGATCAACTCTGTTAGGAGCCAGGGAGGAGCTACTTCCATAGAGATCTATGTAACAAATAACCAACTCTGTTAGGAGCCAGGGAGGAGCTACTTCCATAGAGATCTATGTAACAAAGATCAACTCTGTTAGGAGCCAGGGAGGAGCTACTTCCATAGAGATCTATGTAACAAATAACCAACTCTGTTAGGAGCCAGGGAGGAGCTACTTCCATAGAGATCTATATAACAAATAACCAACTCTGTTATCAGCCAGGGAGGAGCTACTTCCATAGAGATCTATGTAACAAATAACCAACTCTGTTAGGAGCCAGGGAGGAGCTACTTCTATAGAGATCTATATAACAAATAACCAACTCTGTTAGGAGCCAGGGAGGAGCTACTTCCATAGAGATCTATGTAACAAAAACCAACTCTGTTAGGAGCCAGGGAGGAGCTACTTCCATAGAGATCTATGTAACAAATAACCAACTCTGTTAGGAGCCAGGGAGGAGCTACTTCCATAGAGATCTATGTAACAAATAACCAACTCTGTTATCAGCCAGGGAGGAGCTACTTCCATAGAGATCTATGTAACAAATAACCAACTCTGTTAGGAGCCAGGGAGGAGCTACTTCCATAGAGATCTATGTAACAAATAACCAACTCTGTTGGGAGCCAGGGAGGAGCTACTTCCATAGAGATCTATGTAACCAATAACCAACTCTGTTAGGAGCCACTGGATTTTAGGAGTTGGAGCAACTGTGATTTGTTGAGTTATTAATCCATTAGGAGTGTATCAGATGAATGACACATGCCACTGGTGAATACACAGCATAATAAGTCATCTATATACATTGGGAGCCATTTACTGCAAGGTGATGAATAGTCCATCTCACCGACTTAACTACACATTGTACTTGTACAAGCCTGGTGACTTCCTCCTGCTAGAAGGAACTTAAAGGGACTGTCTGGTGCCCAAAATGCATATTCCAAATATTAATGCATATTAATGTGCTTTCAAAGTACTTTGAATGCATGTCTTACATTTTGCATTGCTTAAATTATAAAATACTTACAGCTAGATGAAATTGTGAAATTAGAGCAGTTTGCAAGAAACCAGGACTGCCCACACTAGCTGAGTAAAAGTCATTTGCTTTTTTTTATTTTTTTTTTGCTGCAGGAACCAATGAGAATAATTTCATTCAAATGAATGGAATTTCCTGTCTCTCTAGTGATGTCATCAGACAATGTGTTGCACTGTTAAGAGATCCTACTGTGTGCAAGAGCAAGTCTATTAGAGTCCACACAATGTATTCAATCCTAGGAGCACAGAAAGCGACTAAATGAAACAAAACTCGGTGTCTATATAATCAGTGCTGCCGCACCTGCCGTAAACATGCAGAGTAATCACTGGGGAGGGCTTGAGTCAAATATTAAAAATGTGATTTATACAGAATGCCTGCATCAAATCACACAGGGATAAAAGCCTGTAACATGCACCAAAGTGAGTTTGGGGACTAGACTGTCCCTTTAACAATGCATTATCCAGGCCAAGCTGAGCTCTTCTAGCAGGAGAAGCTCACCTGGTTTCTCCTGCACAATCTAGGTCAGATGAAATCTCATCTTAACTGTTGGCTTATTTTTTATCTATATTTTTTTTTTTTTTCTTTTTTACGCAGAGCTGTATGGAAGTACATAAATAAATAACCGGGCTGACTCCTGAGCTTACCGGGTCCCTTCCCAAAGTCAATAGATATTCATTAAGCCCAGCTTAGTCATTTGCATTCACAGTAGACACTTAATTATTTCAGCATTTAATCTGTGTCATTGCTCAGCTAGAATTTCTCCTGGCACTGAAAGGGTTATAAAACACACACTGGAGAATATTAACGTTAATTACTGTATTGGTTTACGTATAGTATAGGCGTGTAGAAGGATTGGCCACATTTAGACAGTCCTCCCCCATAAATCCCCCTTTTATCCACAACCTTCATTTTAACAGATTGTGTTACAAACAGATTCCCCACCTATCAATATTGCATGAATATATTAACCAAGGTCCGTTAGAGCAGCAGCTGCGATGGGAAATACCTGAGCAAACGGCGGCAGTAGCAGCGTAGATCACCAGTCCCCAGCACCCCATCTGAACGCCAGCGTTGTAATTATGCAATTCTGTCGAATTAAAGAGAGCCTGTGGAAAATCAGAGGAGCAAAGGCTCAGGGCAGTGTAGCTGAGAACTGGGCAGCTGGAGGAGTAAAACTGCCTACATACAAACATATTGATTGGTGCCTGCATGATCTACCTTGCTTCTTACCTCTACGACACAAGCGTGTATGATAACATTATATACATTTGTGCTGGGCCAATATAAGGAGCTCTCCAGGGACCTGTTCATTAACAGAAATGTACAAAGAACAAGAGGTCACCCCCTGAGACTGGAAGAGCAAAGATTTCATAGACAGCAAAGGAAGGGATTCTTTACGGTAAGGACAATAAAGTTATGGAACTCACTGCCAAGAGAGGTGGTGCTATCAACTACAGTAGATGGATTTATAAATGGTCTGGGTGTTTATTTTTTTTTTTTACAAAAGCAGAACATAAAGGGGTATTAATAATAGAATGAGCATTAATAATAGAGCTTATTGATCCATGGAGAAATCTGATTGCCCTTTTGAGTCAAGAAGGATTTTTTCCCCGTAGGAGGCAAAATTCAAAATAGGGATTTTTGCCTTCTTTGGGATCAAAAGCTGGAATGATAGGAAGGAGGGATGAACTTGATGGACTTGTGTCTTTTTTCAACCTAATATTACTTTGTTTCTATGTTATTATGTTAAAAAAATGAAACTCGACTGTGCTTCTCATCCTAATAAAGTTGGCCACAATTGTATAAACATAACACAAATAATACATTTTGGTTATATGAAGTGACCAAAGCGAGGTCATACGCCACATCAAGGCTCGCTCTCAATAGGCGGAGACCCAAACCTCACCTATTATCTACAGTGCACATAAATCAGTCTATCTGCTACCAAAAGCTTTTTAAAGGATTGGAGGAGATCATCCTCCTATTGTTAGCATGGCTTGATGTGGCATCTTCATTGTTCCAAACTTTACTGTAAAGCTCTTCTCACACTTACCTTAGGGTCACCTTCGAATATGACCTGTCCCATAAAATCGGTGTAGAAGACGGCCTCGGCAATAATGGAGAACCAAGTCAGCAAGTGGCACACACAGAGACGCAATAGCTCTTTAGGCATCTTTAACATAGACAGCCAGAGGAGCCTGACCGTGGTCTCAGTCTCTCCTTCCTCGCTTTCCGTGTCTCCGCTGGAGTTGGTGGCGCCGCTCTGGTTTCTGTGCCGCTGCCTCTGCCTTTGCCTTTTCTGCATGTCGTAGATGTCGTTCATGCTACGGGACGACTTGATCAACAGGATGGCGTTGGCTCTTCGGAAACGGTAGCGGTGGGAACCCACCTTCCCGTAGTAAGAAAAGGTGTAAGATGGCTGGCGGTAGAACATGTGCCGTCTTCGACGCATGGAGTTCGCAGTACAAGATTGTTTCATGCCTATCCGAGCCTGACCGTTCGCGTTCTCTTTTGGTAATAATTCACTGCCGTTTGGGACTTTGGCTTCGTTGATGTGATTATCTAGCAACATTTCCTCCTCTCTTTCATTCTCCCTGAGGAACGCCGAAAGACGGTTAAACTTGGACCTCATGAGTTCCTGGCTGGTGCTACGGGGAGTGTTTGGGTAGGAACAATCTTGAAAAATTGAAGGCTCGATCTCGCTCAGGAATAGCATCTCGGATTCGTAATCTAAAGTTGCGTCAGCCATGTGCAGGACTGAGTCGCTTTTGCTCCTGACGATGTCCACCTCGAGAAAGTCTAGGTTGAGGTCGCTCTCCGACTGAACTTCATCGGCAAAGTTTAGGTAAGGCTCGTCTTCGTTGATGACGTTTAATCTGGACATGGGAGCCAACGTGCTGTTCATCTTGACGCTGGATAGGGTGTCTCCTTCGTCTTCGATGCGGTCTTGCTGAGGACTGTACTGTTCTTCTTCGATGCTAAAGAGGTGAAGGCCAACGGATATGGTAAAAATGATGGCAGCGAAAAAGAAAAGCACCTGCTCTTGAGACTTGAATAGACTTCCAAAAAAGGTCTGCGTCCAGTCCAAACCACCGAGCATGTAACCGACTGCTCCACCAAAGCCTGCGGGGAGGGAAGATTTCAATATCAAAATAAGAAAAACATTTGCAAATCAAAGATGATGGAGATAATTGGAAGCAACATTATAAGATACAGATGCAACTGCAAGTATCATATTATAAATCACTGGACCCTAGAGACGACACGATGCTCTTTCCACATAATCTCGTTGCTCCAGATCTCTCCAGTGATCTAAAGGACCAAAACTTGCTTTTAAACAGACAATTATGCATTAAAATGTCAGCTTCACCTGCCTTAAAACGATTTACAATCCATGTCATTTTACATTGACAATAATTTTATAGGGGCTTCTAAATTCAATGAGGAGGAGCTCAGAGCAAGAGAGAGGGGGACTTTTGCTGTAGCAATAATTCTATTATATTAGACATGCAAATTTTATGAGATGTGAAGTGATTATTTATCTTTGCATGATGCAGCACTTGTTTATAAAGATTTTGTTGCGCAGTCTAGGCGGACACGTAGGCAGGGTATGTCCTGGGTGTGCAGTGTGGGTGATGGGACATGTCTTGGATGTGCAGTGTGGGTGATGGGGCATGTCCTGGGCGTGCAGTGTGGGTGATGGGACATGTCCTGGGCGTGCAGTGTGGGTGATGGGACATGTCCTGGGCGTGCAGTGTGGGTGATGGGACATGTCCTGGGCGTGCAGTGTGGGTGATGGGACATGTCCTGGGCGTGCAGTGTGGGTGATGGGACATGTCCTGGGCGTGCAGTGTGGGTGATGGGACATGTCCTGGGCGTGCAGTGTGGGTGATGGGACATGTCCTGGGTGTGCAGTGCGGGTGATGGGACATGTCCTGGGTGTGCAGTGCGGGTGATGGGACATGTCCTGGGTGTGCAGTGCGGGTGATGGGACATGTCCTGGGTGTGCAGTGCGGGTGATGGGACATGTCCTGGGTGTGCAGTGCGGGTGATGGGACATGTCCTGGGTGTGCAGTGCGGGTGATGGGACATGTCCTGGGTGTGCAGTGTGGGTGATGGGACATGTCCTGGGTGTGCAGTGTGGGTGATGGGACATGTCCTGGGTGTGCAATGTTGTTGAAGGAGGACATCCTGGTGAATGTCCTGGTTCTGCAATGTGAGTAGTGGGGGATGCCCTGGGGTGCTAGGTAATGTCCTGGTTCTGCGATGTGGGTAGTGGGGGATGCCCTGGGGTGCTAGGTAATATCATGGTTCTGCGATGTGGGTGGTGGGGGATGCCCTGGGGTGCTAGGTAATATCCTGGTTCTGCGATGTGGGTGGTGGGGGATGCCCTGGGGTGCTAGGTAATATCCTGGTTCTGCGATGTGGGTGGTGGGGGATGCCCTGGGGTGCTAGGTAATATCCTGGGCTCTGCGATGTGGGTGGTGGGGGATGCCCTGGGGTGCTAGGTAATATCCTGGGCTCTGCGATGTGGGTGGTGGGGGATGCCCTGGGGTGCTAGGTAATATCCTGGGCTCTGCGATGTGGGTGGTGGGGGATGCCCTGGGGTGCTAGGTAATATCCTGGTTCTGCGATGTGGGTGGTGGGGGATGCCCTGGGGTGCTAGGTAATATCCTGGGCTCTGCAATGTGAGTAGTGGGGGATGCCCTGGGGTGCTAGGTAATGTCCTGGTTCTGCGATGTGGGTGGTGGGGGATGCCCTGGGGTGCTAGGTAATATCCTGGGCTCTGCGATCTGGGGGATGCCCTGGGGTGCTAGGTAATATCCTGGGCTCTGCGATCTGGGTGATGCCCTGGGGTGCTAGGTAATATCCTGGGCTCTGCGATGTGGGTGATGCCCTGGGGTGCTAGGTAATATCCTGGGCTCTGCGATCTGGGTGATGCCCTGGGGTGCTAGGTAATATCCTGGGCTCTGCAATGTGAGTAGTGGGGGATGCCCTGGGGTGCTAGGTAATGTCCTGGTTCTGCGATGTGGGTGGTGGGGGATGCCCTGGGGTGCTAGGTAATATCCTGGGCTCTGCGATGTGGGTGGGAGACTCTGGCTTTACGTTTGAAATTCCCATCTCTCTTTTTTTTAGACCCTTAAGTAAAATATGACCAAGTGTCAGTCACTTTTAATGGACTGAAGCTGGTTTCTATAATCCAATTTTTGTCTTAGAAGAAACAGCAGGAACGGAAACCAAAAGCCTCAATTAAATCAGTATTATCACAGGCACAAAAAGCAGCCAAAGGCTTGAAATACAATGAAAGTCTGTCATTTAGTTAGAAGGGTTTTACAGGTGCGTTTACCACTTCAATTTGTTTTTTTACATTTGCTCTGATCAGCAAAACTGGATTTGTTTCCTCCATTTAAAGAGACAATACCAAAATGATAGATCCAAAACCGTTATTAAGAAGTTGTAATATCCCTACAGCTTTGCCTGCACTGATAACGTTTATTGTCTGAATGTTACACGTGTGTTTAACGCATGGGGAATGCACTCATTTTTACTTTGAAACTGTTTCCAGTTCTCCTATATTTTACATTGAAAATAATATCACCGGGGCTTCTAAATTCAGTGACATTCCAAGAAGGAGGAGCTTGGAGAGATGGGCGGGGCTTCCGTTACATCCCGTAGGGAGGGGCTTAAAAGGAGAGAGGGCGGTTGCTATAACAACAGCAATAACTCCAATAAACTTTATTTGCATTTTTAGGAGATAGAAAGAGTTGGGGGGGGGGGCTGAATTTTTGTTTATTATTTAAAAAAATAATATTCAGACACTGTACCTTTGAACCTTGCGTTATACCGCCTTTAATTTGTTTCCAAGCCTTTAGTTCTTTTATGACCAGCAGTGTATGATGGACAACATTTCCCATAATCCTCCGTCACCCTAAAATCCTGGAGGGGATTACGGCTGACGCAGTCCATCAATACCTGGCTCTGGAGCGTCACGGTAACCCCAGTCCTGTACCTACCAGCTGAGAAAGCGTGGATGTTTAGCGCCATGTCCTGCTCTTCAGTGTCCGCCACGTCCAGTAAGTACGCTCGGATCGGCCCTTCCGTTGCATCGGCGGAAAAATCCAACACCACAACTCCTAGCACGGTGAGCACAATACCGATGGGCTGCTTGTCTGGAACATCGCCAATAGACAGACCTGCAGGTAAAGCATAATGGGCTCAAATAAAAACAGCTGGGAGTAAAAAAAAAAAAAAGGAAAACGTCAAATAAAAAAAATAAACGGGGAATGGCCCCTTAATTCCCAGCACGCTCAGCCAGCATTTATAAAGAAGCAGCTTGGAGGAATCTGCAAGCATCAAATGATGAGATGTGGACCAAAGTAACCAGACACAACGGCTTAATGCAAGTGACTGGCTTAGCGTGCTGGGAGTTGTACTATAAAAATAAAATCACAAAGTAGGCCACTAAACCAAAAACAATGACAACACAATGTAATAACGTATCACAATAAGAAGTGTTTGTGTACATACGTTGTCACTGAAACGTTTGGGGTCACTTACAAATGTTAAAGAAAAGCTCATTTTTGTCCAATTAATACAACATAAAATGGATTAGAAATATGGTGTAGAAAATGGTAATGTTATAAATGACTTTTGTAAATCATTATTTGTAACCGTGTCAATGTATGTCCTATTCATTTCTCGTCTCATTTAATGTATGTCTCCATGTACCCCAAACCCTTGAACAGTCGTGTATATTGCGTGTGACTGGTATGATCATAAAGCATAACATGTGCTTTTAATGTAAGCGATCTTCTCCTGGATTGTTCTTAATCCAGGATGACAGATCTATAGGTAGATGATGGGCCTATGAGAGTAAAGAACAGACTCAAACTTGGCCATAACAAAAAGGTAAATAATTACACTTCCTGGTGTAGTGGATGCCTGGAACAGCCTTCCAGCAAAAGTATTAAAAGGCTAAGACGGGCATGTACTAAAAAACGCAAATATATTTTATGTGCAAAACTATGTTTGCGCTTTGCTCCTATTGCAATGTACTAAACATTTAACACTCCCATAGTACATACAAGCAAATTGCAAATAAAAACAGGCAATTTTGCTAATATTTTTCCTACCTCTTTTGATAGCGCTCGCTAAAAGCTGGTGTAATTTTCACACGCAAATAAGAATTATTTTTCACAAAATATTCGCAAAGCTCTTTAGCGTGTGCAAAGATAATCGCAATTTATTAGCGCAACCGGAAAAATGCACGCTAAATGAAAATAAACGGAAGTGGCGCAAATCAGGAAAAAAAAGCTCTGAATGTTATAAATAGTCACAAACTGCTCCTTACTCATGTTTTACCTACTTTTTTCCCACTCCCCTTGTTTAGTACATGACCCCCTAACACTGTAATTGCAATCAGCAATGCATCGGAGGTGTATAAAGCTACCTTGGAGATCCCCAAGGTGAGAAGAAGATTATCAGCAAATGACCTGCTTCCAAGGGGATGAGTGTAATTTGCATACTGTGCCACATGATGATGTCATAAACAGGAGACACCACAGAATGTATAATTCTCCAAACTGATAGTCTATGTCCAGGTGACAGAGTCTGTTTAAAAATAATGATTTGTAAGTGGAAAAAAAAAATCGGTAGAAAAATGAAATTATTGCTTTTATTTTGCACGTATGAGTAATATGGGAAGAGCCTTCAGGGTCAAAGTTCTACTCAGGAATATTGCATTGGTTTCCTTGGTAACTGCTCCATGTTAAGAACTTTGCACCAGAATGATTTCTTTGCACATAACCCCCCAATGTAATGTAAATATCTAGCAATGTGAAACTCTCGCAGCCCTGCAGGTGCCACGGGTCCTGAAACGGTTAAATCCTATTTTTGTTAGACGAAGGGACCTTTCTAAGTTGTATTGGGGGGGCTGCCTTCCTCCAGGTCACCACATGGCCCGGTATTATCTCGCCGGGGAGATCGCCGCCTTTCACACAAAATGTATTTTTTCCAGCGAGCGCTATCTGGGAAAGATGGGAAAGTAATTCTTCCCACACAAAGGCCGCGCGGTCTGCTCTCACCCTGGCGAGTTGCTGGTAAAGTGCAGAAAGAAAAAAAACACCTCCAGAAAATGTCAAAAGGAGATAACTGAATAGCACTGGAAACAGGATGCATGGCTTGATAGGCATGAAAAGGACAATGAATCACAACAGGAAAGATCTCTCTCTGTGAACAGATCCCTTCGGTGTTCCCATGCCAAGCTTTGGCAAAATAAGCGGCCCCCTGTGACATGGGGGGGGGGGGGGGGCGCGCTTTCAGGCAGCTCACCTCCGCGTGAGAAATTAGGGCATTCGGGGGGGTTGCATGTCCGCTGACCCATAAGACGCCAGTAACTCACAAGTCTTGGCTGCAAAGGGTTAATTTCCAAAGCGTGTTTGGCGCAGTCACTAGAGACCCAGCGTCCGAAATTGGGGAGCGCCTCTGGGTGTCGAGGGACTACCAACCCCCATCATCCTCCGCCAGCATTTAGGAATGCAGGGAATTAGGGTAGCTGTGGTCCAGAAACAATTGGGAGGTCCCAGCTGGACACCTGGAGAGGGGACCCTCCGAGCAGCTTAATTAAAACCAAATACCCTCAGTACTTGGCCGCCTCTGACGCGCCTGCAAGGGGGCGATCGGGAGTTTTCCACCACATTGGTCGTGGCGGGCTCCTCTCACATTTCGCTGTAGTCGACTCTCAATCAGGCCTTGGGTAAATATGCGCTGTACAGGCTGATTATACAGTAATTATAGCGGGATAACGCGGGGGGCGCAGGTTACAGGATTACACTGTGTTAGGGATAACCGAGCGATGACTAGGTATGGACCACGGAGAAAAAAACGATTTAGTGGCCCGTGGTTCAATTTTATCATTCATCCTTTATCTTCCCCCCATTATCATTCCCTCGTCATCCTCCCCCCGTTACCACACACAAACAGACAAGCAAGACAGATAAAGAACAGACAACTGACAGACAAACAAGATAATTGGATAGAAAGATGGAAAGTGCCAAGCACTAGGCATGCCCAAGTGAAACATGGAGGAACCTATTGAGTCAGGCTAGAGAGCAGCCAGGGAGGGGTAGGGGAGGGGGCAATTGCTACCTCTCCCCTGATGATGGCCACTCATTTGTTGTTGGATTGTAACTCTCATGATGCTCAGTCAGATAAGTCCCTAGGTGAATGTGGAAGGCCTGGGGCAAAACATCCTTCACTACTCCGGAACTCATTAGACAAGGCTTGGAGTGGATCATGGGGATTGAAGTATTATACAAGGAATAACTGGATGTTAATACAAATACCCCTCCTCCCTCAAGTAATACCCGCCTCCATCAATTAATACCCCTTCTCCCTCAATTAATACCCCTTCTCCCTCAATTAATACCCCTCCTCCATCAATTAATACCCCTTCTCCCTCAAATAATACCCCTCCTCCCTCAATTATTACCCTTCTGCCTCAATTAATACCCCTCCTCCCTCAATTAATACCCCTCCTCCCTCAATTAATACCCCTCCTCCATCCATTACCCTTCTCCCTCAATTAATACCCCTCCTCCCTCAATTACCCCTCCTCCCTCAATTAAAACCCCTCCTCCCTCATTTAATACCCCTCCTCCCTCATTTAATACCCCTCCTCCCTCAATTAATACCCCTCCTCCCTCAATACCCCTTTCCCTCAATTAATACCCTTCTCCCTCAATACCCCTCCTCCCTCAATTAATACCCCTTCTCCTTCAATACCCGTCCTCCCTCAATTAATACCCCTCCTCCCTCAATACCCCTTTCCCTCAATTAATACCCCTCCTCCCTCAATACCCCTCCTCCCTCAATTAATACCCCTTCTCCTTCAATTAATACCCGTCCTCCCTCAATTAATACCCCTCCTCCCTCAATTAATACCCCTCCTCCCACAAGTAATACCCCTCCTCCCACAATTAATACCCCTCCTCCCACAATTAATACCCCTCTCCCTCAATTAATACCCCTCTCCCTCAATTAATACCCCTCTCCTTCTATTAATACCCCTTCTCCCTCAATTAATACCCCTCTCCTTCTATTAATACCCCTTCTCCCTCAATTAATACCCCTCCTAGAAGTGCAAGAAGTGCAAACCCGTTAACCATTCCTATGCTGGGGCAATAAGTAACATACAGGCCTTTATTCCAAAAAGAGAGTATTGCAGGAAACATATATAATATATAAACATATATAAATATTTTCAGACCTAAGGCCAAAGTAGCCGAGCTGGAAAATGTTCTCAGTGTACCACTCTCGGCCACTTCGGCCTTGGAACATCCCGTCTCACTTCCATGGTAATAATATGCAGACATGGTGTTCTAGCTCGGGAAGGGTTTATATAGCATAATAAATCAGGGTCCGTCTGATATCTTCCCCTGACTGATCACTAGGTGGCGCTGTGTTATCAATCCAGCTGCCCCATGATATGGGAAGTGGAATTCCATTAACCCTTTGAGAGCCGTACTGGTGCATGCAGGGTTATTTGCAAACAATGAAACAATATAATAAGACAAAGCAGGTGATGAGAGCCCTGGGTGAGAGTCAAGGGGCCATCAGTCAGCAGTGACCATGCATGGGGCTGACAGCTAACACATGTGAATGCAGGTCAGACATAAAACACGCAGAATGTATACATAATATGTGATCAGAGGGAAATCACAGGGTCTCTATCACCTATACACGTATGTATTCAGTGTGACTGTGGCGTCGCCTGCTTATGACATCACTTTGTGGCTTGATTTGCAAATTACACATTAAAAATCAGCTCATTTGCATATCAGGCCCCAGGTGATGTCATAAGCTGGAGACACCACAGACACCACAGACACCTCTTATGTTTATTCAGTAACTTGCATTTCAGCTAACACAGTGTATAGATGATTTTGATCCAATTATAAACCAATTACACGTTAAAATAATGCTGAGATTATAGGAACTGCAGGGGATTGACAAGGGAATTACTAACATAAGCAGAGTTTGAAGTACAACTGAATAGTGGACTTATGTTTACAGTTCCCTTCTCAATGCCCTCTTTTTCATGAATGTATTTCTTTCTGTATTTACAACCCAGGGCTGCGATGTCTCTGTCTAGCTGGCGAGATGGCTTAGTGGGCTAATACATCATATTGTGGATCTGTTCTGCCATCCTTGTGAGGTAGACAAAATGAAAGCCATCAACCTGGGTAATGGCAATGTCCACATGATGGGGGGGGGGGGGGGGGGGGGGGTCTGCACCTCCCCAGTATGTTATTAAGACTATCTGAAAGTATTGCAAACTTAAATACTTTGTACCCAGTAGTGTATCTTCCACAAGGCAAACAAGGCACTCGCCTAGGGCGTCACTTTGCCAGAGGGTGTTAAAGCACACTTCTGGTGCTTCAAGCATTTTAGCTCCCTCCCCCACTGGGGAGCAAGCTTGAGCTCCTTCCAATTAATCAGGGTGATGGGGGCATGTAATGGACGTGGTGGGGGTATGTAATGGACGTGGTGGGGGTATGTAATGGACGTGGTGGGGGTATGTAATGGGGGTGGTGGTGGCAAGTAATGGAGGTGATGGGGCATTTAATGTGTGCAATGTGTATGATGATGGGGCATGTAATGGGTGATGGGGCATGTCGTGGGTGTGCAACATGGGTGATGGGGCATGTCGTGGGTGTGCAACATGGGTGATGGGGCATGTCGTGGGTGTGCAACATGGGTGATGGGTCATGTCGTAGGTGTGCAATGTGGGTGGGGGGTCTGCCTAGGGCAGCACAAAACCAAGATACACCACTGTTTGAATCTACATAAGAGAATCTTTATCATGTTCTACTGAATAATTGACTTTAATTGACTGTCAACACTATTTATAATGTAGAGAATAAAATATAATCTACACATCGTGAGAGCAGGATAAGGTGCAGAGATTAAGAGACAAAATGGTGTCTGTGGTGACACACTTAAAACACTTTTTCTTCTTCTGAATCTGTGCTTATTATTGCAATTCTGATAACACAAAGTAGACCAATGTAGAGGGGCTCTAGCTGCTCTTATACTGGGGGGGGGGGGGGGGGGGGTGCACTCACCGATAACGGAGCCATTCAAGAAAAGTGCAACTCCCAGGAGAACACCAACGCACAGGGCAAGGATAAAAGGCCGGCGACGGCCCCATCGTAAGGTGCAGCGATCACTGGCCGACCCGATGAGAGGAGTGAAGATCAAGCCAAGGATGGGGCTGAGGAACCATGTCAGACTGTAGTACTGTTCAGGAAGACCTGCGGGAGAAAAGGAAACATGTGAGGCAGAGATCATGCCCATCTCCCCGGCCCCCTCATTTTTATGTGTCTGAATTTAGACGCCCCGCCGGAATGATGGAAAAGGACAAAAATAAGCATATTTCACCTATATTCAACGCGTGTACAACATACAGAGAATAAAACAAGATCACACTGCATCAAAGGGATAACAAAAGCACAAAATGTTTTTACTGCTAAATTTGGTCTGTGACATGAGGCCTTGGGGGATACCAGCACCCCGTGTGACATCCGTCTTCTAATGCATTTACATCCTGCCGGCGCTGTGGGTAACTATGGTACCACTCTTTACCCTAAGTTAGTGAGGTCACATGATGTAACCGTTCTCCCACAGTTTGGTCATGTCAAGGTGAGGGTCCTGCAGACAAACAGTGCTGACTCCTGCAGAGAGGGAATGTGCCTGTGACAGGGCTGTAATGTATTTCAGTTATACATTGATCAACAAGTAAAACATTCACTCTGCGCTTATCTCATCTCCTTTATAATGTTTTACAGACCGGCTTCTGGATATTATGTCAGAACCATTCGCAGTCTCATTAGTCTTCCTGTGAGAAGGAAGGTGTGGCACAGCATATCGGCGCTGTACTTGGCACTCAAACTGCGCACACAGACATTAATGCTGCAATGCTGGGGGCCAAGTATGGCGCTGCACAGTGCCGATACCCTGTGCTGCATCATCTCCCTTTGGCTTGACCTGGTCACATTAACAAGTTGGCCAGTGACATATATGTTTAAAACCCTCTGCAAAACAGAAGTCATAAAACACAAAAAACATATTGTTGTATTTGCAACAGCAAAAGAGGGCAGAGACCTGAAAAAACCAAAAACAAATCTTGTAAGCGGTTTATTAAGGTTTTCTGTACAATTATACATTTGTATTGCTTTAAAATAATTGACACTATATGAAAATGTGAATAGTTAATAAAAGAATAATCACAGTAGTGTCACTTCAACACTTTTTTTAAAAATCGCTAGAGGGGCTTTTTTTTTTTAGCTAAATCTAACTGTAGCGCACACAGACGCTGCCAAAACACACGTGCGTGTCACTAAATGGACTATGAATGGTGATTAAGAAAGGGGACAAATCCCTGCCTCCTAACCTGGAATTATCCCCCCAGTAAGCTGCCCATTGTTTGCGGCTTCCAGGAATTTTCTACATAAGAACTCATTAAAACAATCCTGGTTTATAATTCCTGAGCAGGGGGTAAGGGGGGGGGGGGGGTGAAAGCCGCTCTATTCATTTTCAATGAATAAAAATAAATAGCCGATTGTAGTTTGGATACAAACAGGGGAGCTGAAAGCCTGAGGAATGTAACAAGCCACTGTACAATGGCTGGCCACGCTTTGACTTTATCTCAATACTTACTGCCATTTGTTACCCTCTCATCACATTGAGTAAATCCTGATGATCTGCCCCCTGCGAGGTATTTCAAGGTAAAATGACCGGGCTTTCTGCATAATGACCAAAATCTCACGCATTTTACAAAAACCCACACACTGCGTCATTGTGTAGATGCTAAGCATACAATTTCTGGTAAAACGTCTTTCCTTTTCTAATGAATGCAATGGCTACTCTAACGGGTGTTTCGGTTAGGCTGAACCATGGGTCCTTGGCTCAGTGCACCTAGAGGGGCACCAATCGTGCCACACTGACATACATACGTCTGTGGATGATGTGTTCCACATGCAGAGGAGGCTTGCTAGGCATTTCTGGGGGTGGACTGCCTTGATAGGTGGGACCAGTCTGGTAAGGTATGGTAGACAAATGAGCAAAAAATGGTGCTCCTGCCGACTAGGTATTATCCTATAACGCAGGCGATTTAGCGCCGCCTGTTCTCGGCCTGAGGCCTGGCTCCCATTTCGGTTTCCTCTCCTTTCTAACTAAGAAATCTCTCAAAATACCTAGATTGCTGGAAAGGGTCGCACCAGCATTTAAAGGAACAGGTTAAAATAAAATAAAAATATGAAACGGAAAAGGCATTTATGCTACGACTTTAAATCGGGGCTTGACAAATATTTGTGGACTTCACATGTCAATCTGACCAATTTCAGAGCCAGCTTAATTATTTTCAGGAGCCAGGGGAAAAATCTTTCTGTAGAAAACTAGGTAAAACAATGAAAAAAGATAAAAAACCATCAGTAGCCATTTCAGGAGCCATGCCTCCCTGGCTCCTGCTTTTATCCATTTAAATTGACTCTAAGACACTATACTGTGTTTTATGTAGGGGCCAATAGGAAGGGAGGTATGTAACAGTATTGTGGGAGCACCACCTTGGGGCCCATACCAAAGGACCACCAGATGTGGAAGGAGGTAAGTAAAATGTATTTCTACATTTGCTAGCCATAAGAGTAGAAAATGTACAGGTGACGTTACAATAGAGACTCGTTGCATACCTCCCAAAGGTCTCTATTTAGGAGGGATAGTCGCCATTTGTCACCCAAATCCCCCATGTCCCTCTTTTCTCCTCTATTGTCCCTCTTTTCTCCTCTATTGTCCCACTATCCTCCTCTATTGTCCCACTATCCTCCTCTATTGTCCCACTATCCTCCTCTATTGTCCCACTATCCTCCTCTATTGTCCCACTATCCTCCTCAATTGCCCCCCTTGTTGGTATGTATGTTGTGGTGTAATATAAGACAAAGTCCCCTAAAAAATGTTGCTCATGGGAACTGAAAATGTATACACTTTTTAATCCATGTAGAGAGAAAGCACATTGTATCTTTACAGCGCTTACTTTGTTAAAGGTTTACGGATGTGGATCTGGCCAGTTCATAATAAGCACAATATCATTCCCATTGCAACTGTTTTATACAAAACAACCCTTTGTATAAAACAGATACTTATTGCAGAATTATTTTTCACTGCCTGAAAAAGGATACAGCAAAAATAATAATAATAATAATTATATACATACACGTGTTGAGATAAGCTGCCATTCATTTTTTATTTTTATTTTTTTTCAAATAACCTTTTTGTTATTTCAACAAAAATATGTCATGAGCAGCACAATATTTGGACATGTCAGCACTGCTGTCTTTCAGGGTTTTTTTTTTTTTGGTCTTAAGAAATGTAACTTAACCTGATTTAAAACCCCCATGCTGTCCAATGAGGTCAAACCAAACAGGAAGTGAAACCCATAGCACATGCTAATAGTCATGCAGGTCACATGACTGGGGCACAATCTGCTGTCACACCAGGAGGTGGTGGGTCGTGGGTTAAACTTTTATTTATTTGTTTTAGCTTTATTTACAGTTTTGTAATTGCAATTTCTCCCTGTGGTTGGAAAATGGCCACATTTTAAAGGAAAACTATAGCAAAGAACTGACTTATGTTTAATTGACGTAGATGATTTCTATAGAAATGATTTAAGGAAAGAATACAAATAATGTACCATATTGAGCCCTTTTTTCTTGTATACCAGGGGGGCAGACATGTTGAGTCAGATGGGTTAGATTCATCTGACTAGGGTGACCACAAGTTATTTCTGCCATTCAGGAAGACATTTTATATTATATACATTATTAGGAAGCCATGGGATCCGTGTAGATTTCAGATTGAATAATATATTCATAATATACATACAGTCATTATCAGACAGAATTTTCAGAGCATTAAGCCCCCTCTAATTACCAGATAGGCAGTTGCTGATCATTTAACCCCTTTAATTACCAGACAGGTAGTTGCAGAGCATTTAACCCCTCTAATTACCAGATAGGCGGTTGCTGAGCATTTAACGCCCTTTAATTACCGGATAGGCAGTTGCAGAGCATTTTACCCCCTCTAATTACCAGATAGGCAGTTGCAGAACATGTATCCCTTCTTATTACCAGACATGTAGTTGCAGAGCATTTAACCCCCTCTAATTACCAGATAGGCAGTTGCAGAACATTTAACCCCTTCTAATTACTAGACAGGTAGTTGCAGAGCATTTAACCCCCTCTAATTACCAGATAGGTAGTTGCAGAGAATTTAACCGCCTCTAATTACCAGATAGGCAGTTGCTGAGCATTAAACCCCCTCTAATTACCAGACAATCAGTTGCAGAGCATTTAACCTCCTCTAATTACCAGATAGACAGTTGCAGAGCATCTAACCCCCTCTAATTAACAGATAGGCCGTTGCAGAGCATTTTACCCCCTCTAATTACCAGATAGGCCGTTGCAGAGCATTTTACCCCCTCTAATTACCAGATAGGCCGTTGCAGAGCATTTTACCCCCTCTAATTACCAGATAGGCAGTTGCAGAGCATTTTACCCCCTCTAATTACCAGATAGGCAGTTGCAGAGCATTTATCCCCCTCTATCAAGCACCGTGCACACTGTTGGTTATAAAAATAACTATATCGCCTTTACGTGAGAGAGGTACAGGCAGCTATGTTGCAATGTTCTACTAAATAGTACATTAGAACCACAGTAATTCACTTAACGCATGTTTGGCCCAAATCCAGCTAATATTTCAACACAGCACTGTATTCCTTCCGTTTAGTAGTGATAGAGCCGGAAACCAGCACTTCGGCTCAGTGACCCTATAACACTGCAAACGCCAATAAAAAATATATATATTGTATCAAACAGAAACCATAAAAACATATAGTTTAAACGTAAATATTGCAAGAGAAAAAAAATCCCAATTTTTTTTTTCTTGAATCTCAGTTTAAAACTACATGAACCAATATTTTTATTTATGTCCCTTTATAAAGATTTTTGCCCCATATTCTCAATGTTGCTCTCCCTATTTATTACTATTAATTTAAATGCTCCGTTTAGACCGAGGGATTATGTGACGCCGTAAAAATAATGTTTTGTACAGTCCCTTAAAGGCCAAAGTAGCCAAACGTTTCGCATTCAACTGGTTAGAAGAATTTTTTAAAAGGGACTGTATCACCTAAACATTGTTTTTACTGTGACTGTAGATAATAAAAAAAAATTGAACATGATCTACACATTGTGTTAGAAAAATTGCAAACAAATCCCGGAATTAGAATAAAAATTGTGTTTCAAAGGTGTCCGTGGAGTCTCCTGTGTATGACATCACCTGTGGCACGGTATACATGTTCCACTGAAAAGCAGTTAATTTGCATACCGTGCCACAGGTGACGTCATAAGCAGCAGACTCATTTAAAACACATTTTTCTCCTAATTTAGGCCTTTGCTTGCCATTCTGCCACTAAAAACAATTGTTCAGTTTATACAGTCCCTTTAAGTTTGAAATTCATTTCTCAATTCCCTGCATTTCTAGCTCTCTCCCGAAATAAAGCCCCTGGAACTGAAGACATTCACCGTTCACTGGGAAACGGGGGCCGCCGGCCAAAAAAAAAATAAAAAAAGAAAGAATAGGAACAAACAAAACAGCTTTATTTCTAATTCTGTTGACCGTAATGCAAAGGAAATGCTATTATTAACAATAAAACAAATATATATCCCACGCACACAAAGCAGCAAGAAACATTCCACGTGGGTGCCTTGTGTGGCTCCGCTAATCCTGTTTACCTGGTCTGCACTTCCGTCTGCTGCTACACAATTAATGAGATAGAAGGGGGGGAAAAAATACATATATATATATATAAATATTTTCAGTGAGAAAAATAAGTTGGGAGAGGGGTTGCAAGGACTGAGACCCTCGAAGCCTGGCATTTCCCAGCAAGTGCCAAACAAACAGGACGTTGCCTGTAGTAAATAATTCCTCTTGCAAATTTTTTTCGTTTCCCTCCAGCGAAAAAGTTACCTAACAATAGTGAGACCGAGACGGCTCGAGCTTCACAGGAAATGCTGACGGTGTCGGAGCAGAGCGTGAGGTCACGAGTCACCGTGGAAAAGGAACAACAAGACGGGGGAAAAAACACAGAATAAAAGGATCTTGCCGTCACGTGGCACCTGGCCACGCAGATTCTACAGGGAAGCAAGCGAATAAACACAGGGCACAAAGCTGATACGGCATTAATGGATCTCAAAAATAGGAACGTGGGAGCTGAATAGGGGTTGGGGGGGGGGGGGAGGGCGACGACGAGAACACACATATAGCCGCCAATTGTTTTGTTTGTTTGTTTGTGTGTGAAGGAGATTGTGTTGTTTTGGAGTTCGGTTCCAATAAGTACATCCGAGGCGCAAGGCCTAGTTCTATCCCTGACACGTGTGGTCTTAAAGGACAGCTGATGGCAAAAAGAAATAACTTATATTTAGTTGAAAGTAGGGTTGCCACCTTTTCTTCAGAAAAATACCGGCCTTGGTACTGTCTCCATAGACTTAACATTGGCCTGATGCCACATTTTTACCGGCCTGCCAGTAAAATACCGGCCAGGTGGCAACCCTAGTTGAAAGTGTAGATATTTTAAAAATAAATGTCCGCTTTGCTCAGGAAAGCACTTTGAGGGGGCGGACATGTTGTTTGGAATCTTGGGTCAGGTCTAAGATTCTAAACAACATGTCCGCCCCCTGACAGAGCTATACAGAGCAAAGATTCAAAACAACATGTCCGTCCGTCGTCCACCCCCCCCCCCCCCGATAGAGCTATACAGAGCAAAGATTCTAAACAACATGTCTGCCCTCTGATAGAACAATACAGAGCAAAGATTCTAAACAACACGTCTGCCGCCTAATAGAGCTATACAGAGCAAATATTCTAAACAACATGTCCACCCCCTGATAGACCTATACAAGCACAGATTCTAAACAACATGTCTATCCCCTGATAGAGCTAAACAGAGCAAAGATTATAAACAACATGACTGCCCCCTGATAGAGCTAAACAGAGGAAAGATTCTAAACAACATGTCCGCCCCCTGATAGAGCTATACAGAGCAAAGATTCTAAACAACATGTCCGTTCCTGATAGAGCTTTACAGAGCAAATATCTAAACATCATGTCTGCCCCATGATCAGTAGGTACTTTGTTTGCATTCTTTCATTAAAGCATTTCTACGTAAAGCATCCACACTTGATGCAATATTTCAATTAAACAGAAGTAATTTTTTTTTTTTGCCAAACCAGGCTTAACAATTAAGGAACCAGTCTAGTTATTTTTAGGGGCCAGAGGAATAGTACCTTTTGTAAAAGAATTTTTTTTTTAAAAAAGATGTAAAAAGGAGCCAGAGAAATTGGTAGTAAGTGGCTCCTGGGATTATTTAAACTCTGATAATAACTTATTATTATATTATAGCTGGCCACCTCACTATCTGAAATAAACGCGTTCATGGTTTTACACCTTACAAATCAAGTCTTTAATGGTGGACCCACTTTCTGGCCACAGGATAGTAAATGATAATAGACATATATATATATATATATATATATATCCAATGACATATCAACGGCCTCTGTGCAGTGACACTAACTATTCAATGGATAAATAGCTGATCATTTCTCCTAATAGAGTATAAAGCTGTTGAGATGGCTCAGTGAGCTAATGCACTCTGTGGGCTGCGGGTTCAATATGCAGTGATGCTGACTATAACTATAGCACTTCATCCTTCTGCGGTCAATAAAATGAATACCATCAAATTGGCAAATCGTAACGTACTTACAAACCAGACACTATTTGAATGCAACCTTCCTGGTTAAACTCTTGGCTGCTATTAAATATATCATTTATTATAGATGTTGGAGATCGGTGCCGGGAATAGAGACCTAAACTTTTATCAACAGTTGTGCGTACTGTGGGTGCAGAGGACAAATAAATCCATACATTGTGTGAGCAGAACTTGAAGCTATTGAACAGATTAAAGGGACAGTCTAGTCCCCAAACTCACTTTGGTGCAAGATGAAGATCACTGCTTGTATAGCGCTCAGGCTTTTATCCCAGTGTGGTTTGATACAGGCATTCTGCATAAATCACATTTTTAATATCTGACTCAAGCCCTCCCCAGTGATTACTCTGCATGTGTACTGCAGGTGCGGCAGCATTGAATATATAGACACTGAGGATATAAAGTTTTGTTTCATATAGTCACTTCCTGTGCTCCTCAAATTGAGTCTATTGAGTGGCATACGAGTGACCTTGCTCTTGTACACAGTAGGATCTCTTAACAGTGCAACACATTGTCTGATGACATCACTATAGAGACAGGATAGTCCAATCATTTGAATTACATTATTGTCATTGGTTCCTGCAGCAAAAAAAAAAAAAAGGAAATTACTTTTACTCATCTAGTGTGGGCAGTCCTGGTTTCTTGCAAACTGCTGTCATTTCACAATTTCTTCTAGCTGTAAGTATTCTATATTTGAAGCAATGCACAATGTAAGACATGCATTTTAAAGTGCACATTAATATGCATTATTATTTGGAAGATGTATTTTGGGCAGTAACATAGTAACATAGTAATTTAGGTTGAAAAAAGACACAAGTCCATCAAGTTCAACCCTTCTACCTATCATTACAGCTTTTGATCCAAAAGAAGGCAAAAAACCCCTAAGGAAGCTATTTCGAATTTTGCCTCCTGGGGGAAATAATTCCTTCTTGACTCCAAGAGGCAATCAGATTTCTCCTTGGATCAATAAGCTCTTTTATTAATGCTTATTCTATTATTAATAGCCCTGTATGTTCTGCTTTCCTAAAAAAACATCCAAACCATTTTTAAATGCATCTATTGTGTTTGCTAGCACTACCTCTCTTGGCAGTGAGTTCCATAACTTTATTGTCCTAACCGTAAAGAATCCCTTCCTTTGCTGTCTATGAAATCTTTGCTCTACCAGTCTGAGGGGGTGACCTCTTGTTCTTTGTACCTTTCTGTTAATGAACAGGTCACTGGAGAGCTCTTTATATTGGCCCTGCAAATATTTATATAATGTTATCATATCCCCTCTGAGACACCTTTTTTCTAACGTATATAAATTCAATTTTTTAAGTCTCTCTTCATAACTAAGATCCTCCAAACCCCTTATTAATTTTGTAGCTCTCCTTTGCACTTTTTCTAGTTCCTTAATATCCTTTTTAAGGACTGATGCCCAGAACTGTACTGCATATTCAAGGTGAGGTCTTACCATTGATTTGTAAAGAGGCAAGATGATATCCTCCTCCCGTGAATCTATACCTCGTTTTATACATGCCAATATCTTATTGGCCCTTGCAGCTGCTGACTGGCATTGGGCACTGTTGCCAAGTTTGTTGTCTATAATTATTCCTAAATCCTTTTCATTAGTAGTTTTTCCCAGGGAAAAACCATTTAACGTATATGTTGCTTTGTTATTATTTTTCCAATAATGCATAACTTTACATTTGTCTATATTGAACCTCATTTGCCACTTTACTGCCCAGTCCCCCACTCTGTCCAAATCTTCCTGTAAAGAAAAAACATCAAGATTAGTCTTTATTGCCTTACCTAATTTAGTGTCGTCCGCAAACACGGAGACATGGCTCTCAGCACAATGTGGCAGATCATTAATAAACAAATTAAAAAGAAGAGGGCCCAAAACAGACCCCTGAGGTACTCCGCTTAATACCCTTGTCCAATTTGAGAATTTTCCATTTACAGCAACCCTTTGTGTTCTATCTTTTAGCCAATTTTCAATCCACATACACACATTTGCCCCCAAACCTATTTCTCTCAATTTGTAGAGTAACCTTTTGTGTGGAACTGTATCAAATGCTTTCGCAAAATCCAAATAAATCACATCAACTGCCACACCTAGATCTATATTTTTACTGACTTCTTCATAGAATGTTATTAAGTTTGTTTGACAAGACCTGTCTTTCACAAAACCATGTTGACTTTTACTAATTATATTCTGGTTCAAGATGTATTCTTGAGTGTATACCTTTAGCAATCCTTCAAATAGTTTCCCCACTACAGATGTCAAGCTCACTGGCCTATAATTACCTGGCAGAGATTTTGATCCCTTTTTAAATATTGGAATGACATCCGCCTTTCGCCAGTCTGTTGGCACTGTACCTGAACTGAACGAGTCCCTAAAGATCATGAATAGTGGTCTGGCCAGAATTATGCTTAACTCTCTAAGTACCCTTGGGTGTATACCATCTGGTCCTGGGGCCTTGTCTATCTTAACAGAGTGTAATAGCTTAAGCACTTTTTCCTGTGTCAGCCAATCCCATGTTTGCGGCGAATGTCCCATAACTTCCTGTAGCAGGGGCTCGTCCATCTGCTCTTCCTTAGTATAAACAGAAGAAAAAAAAGTATTTAAAATGTCTGCTTTCTCTCTGTCCTCACTTACCAAATTTCCCATTTGGGATAACAAGGGCCCAACATTTTCCCTCTTTAGCTTTTTTCCATTTATATATTTATAAAACATTTTGGGGTTCGTTTTACTCTCCTTGGCAACCCTTTTCTCATTTTCCAATTTAGCCATTTTAATTGCCTTTTTGCAGGCTTTGTTGGCCTCTTTGTACTCTATAAATGATAATGCTGATCCCGTGTTTTTATAATGTTTGAATGCCATTTTCTTGTTTTGTACTTCCTGTTTCACGTTACCTGTAAGCCACATTGGTTTTGATTTGTGTCTTTTGCATTTGTTTCCCAAAGGTATATATTGGGATGTGTACTTTTGTAATGTGTGCTTAAAGGCATTCCACTTGTCTTCTGTGTTTAGTCCAGAAAACAATCGTTCCCAGTCTAAATGTTCAATCGATGCCCTTAGTCCATCAAAGTTAGCCCTTCTAAAATTAAGTGTTTTGGTGGCGTATTTACCAATTTGCTTTTTTGCATTAATCTCAAATGAGACCATATTATGGTCACTATTCCCCAAGTGTTCTCTTATTTGGATGTTTGAGATAAGCTCCTCATTGTTTGTTATTACCAAATCCAGACAGGCATCCATTCTAGTTGGGGTGTCTACTAATTGTGCCATAAATGTGTTATTAAGCAGGTTCAGAAACTTGCTGCCCCTAGCTGAACTAGTTGTGCCACACTTCCAATCTATATCTGGGTAATTAAAATCTCCCATGATTAGAACTTCATTCATATTTGCAGCCTTTTCAATTTGTAATAAAAGCTGATCTTCTCCATCAATGCTAATATTTGGTGGCTTGTTGCATACACCTACAAGTAATGTGCGATTCTTTTTAGCGTCTAAGCTAATCTCCACCCACAGTGTCTCCACATCAGTTCCAGTTACATCATGTACACCTTCTTTAATACTGGGATTTAATTTAGGATTTACATACAGACAAATCCCTCCCCCTTTTCTATTTACTCTGTCCTTTCTAAAAAGTGAGTAACCTTGTAAATTAACTGACCAGTCGTGGGTCTCATCCCACCACGTTTCTGTGATTCCGATTAAATCATACTGTTCAGCACTTACCAGTATCTCCAGCTCACCCATTTTGTTTGTCAAGCTTCTTGCATTTGCTAAAAGACATTTGAGATTACTACCCATTTTCTGTTTAGTTGACAAACACTTAATGTGTGCAGGTTTAATTATATGGACCTCCCTATGATCTATGTTAACCCCACCACTGCTTTCCTCCTCTCCCATAGCTAGACCCACCTTCCAATCTACCCTAGCTACCATTGCTTCTTTTTGATCTTGACCCTCCCCCCCAGAGCTTAGTTTAAAAGCTCATCTAATCCTATAGCCATCCTCGCCCCTAATACTGCAGCCCCCTCATCATTGAGGTGCAGCCCATCCCGTCCAAAGAGTCTGTAGCCGACTGCAAAGTCTGCCCAGTGCTCCAAGAACCCAAATCCCTCTTGCTTGCACCACCTTCGCAACCACGCATTAATCTCCCTAAGCTCCCGCTGTCTCCCTGACGTAGCGCGTGGTACTGGTAATATTTCCGAGAATATTACCTTGTAGACAGTCCCTTTAAAAGAGAACAAAAATGTGTCTGTAGTGTCTGCAGTTGATGACATCATCTCGTAGTTTGACATGGAATATACACGTTTCCCAAGGAAAGTTGTTCATTTGTATAGCAGTCCACACAGTGATTAATTAGGAGAGATTTAGAACACATTTTTTCTCTTAATATATGTATTTGTTTGAAATTCTGCTAAGGCGATATATATATATATATATATATATATATATATATATATGTACTATATACTTTTAATTCTTTATATTTGCAGTGCATTTATATAAGTCTCTTTCAGTACCCTGTCCGTGCCGCATCTTTATTCTTTATTTAAGGTTTAGAGTAGAGAACTGGATGATTTATTTTTTAATCCAAGATTTTCCTCTCTGGATCCATTTTACACAGTAAAACTGCCACGGTTTAATCCGTATTTTGCAGTAAACGTACGTGATCCACAGCGAGTTGGTGGTCTGTGAGGTGTAAACCTAGAGTAACGCAAGACATTTGATATCCCTGGATAGATTGTATCCATTGCATGGGGAGCAAGCCGCGGTGTGGGGGATGACATATTTCTGTGAGCACATCGGAAGAATCTGAATCGCTGCCCTTCGGATCAAGATTGTCCTTGGACGAAGCAAACAGCTTTATTTACTGTACTAAAATAACTGGACATGTCAGAGAGAACGGCAGCTTAATGTTTATCATCCTGGGTCACATGATTGCGTTGAAAGAGAATGTGACCAGAGGTTCTAAACAACATGTCCGCCCACTGATAGAACTGCCCAGAGCAATGATTCTAAACAACATGTCCGCCCCTTGATAGAACTGCCCGGAGCAAAGATGCTAAACAACATTTCCGCCCCCTGATAGAACTGCCCAGAGCAAAGATTCTAAACAACATGTCCGCCCCCTGATAGAACTCCCCGGAGCAAAGATTCTAAACAACATGTCCACCCACTGAGAGAACTATACAGAGCAAAGATTCTAAACAACATGTCTGCACCCTGATAGAGCTACACAGAGCAAAGATTCTAAAAAACATGTCCGCCCCCTGATAGAGCTATACAGAGAAAAAATTCTAAACAACATGTCTGCCTCCTGATAGAGTTATACAGAGCAGAGATTCTAAACAACATGTCTGCACCCTGATAGAGCTATACAGAGCAAAGATTCTAAACAACATGTCCACCTACTGATAGAGCTGTCCAGAGTAAAGATTCTAAACAACATGTCCACCTACTGATAGAGCTGTCCAGAGTAAAGATTCTAAACAACATGTCCACCCCCTGATAGAGCTATACAGAGCAAAGATTCTAAACAACATGTCCGCCCCTGATAGAGCTATACAGAGCAAAGATTCTAAACAACCTATCTGCCCGCTGATAGAGTTATACAGAGCAAAAAGGTCTCAATAAGGTACTTCATTTCTATTATTTTACCTAAGCATTTATATTGAAAATATCTGTAACCTTTATTCAGAAGAGGGAATTAACAAGGGAATTTCAAACTTATGGCCAATAAAGCAGAGTTTGAAGTATAGCTGCATTGGAAAATATTTGGTCTTAAGCTTCAAATTGGAGAAATGGAGTACGGTGATCGTAGGTACTGATTGAGGAACGTCGTGTGCAAAAAGGAAAGATGGCAGCAACTCAAACTGAGAAATAATGACCCAGCCCATCAGCAGCAAACCATGTCAGGATGAGAATGAGATGTGCTTATAAGAAAGGGTACCAGACACACAGGACTGCTCTGTGTCTACAGTCATTAGCCCAGGAAGGAAGCATCATCACAGTGATTTAATGCAATCCAGCAATAGGAACACGCTGCTCTATCACACACAGCCAAACATGCATCTAACAGGCATTTCCTCTTGGGGATTAAAGGACCAGTTCCACCTAGCTTGATTTCTGTATCTTATACGTGTTTAAATATGTGAAATTCATCCCTTTTTTTTGGGGGGGGGGGGGGGGGGGGTATACTTGAAAACACTTTTCTTCTGCAGTTTTTCATTGAAAATACTTTCAGCGGGGCTTCTAAATTCAGTGACATTCCAATAAGGAGGGGCTTGGAGAGAGAGGGAGGGGCTTGGAGAGAGCGGGAGGGACTTGGAGAGAGAGGGAGGGACTTGGAGAGAGAGGGAGGGACTTGGAGAGAGAGAGAGGGACTTGGAGAGAGAGAGAGGGACTTGGAGAGAGAGAGAGGGACTTGGAGAGAGAGAGAGGGACTTGGAGAGAGAGAGGGGGGCTTGGAGAGAGAGAGAGAGGGGGGCTGAGAGAGAGGGGGGCTTGGAGAGAGAGAGAGGGGCTTGGAGAGAGAGGGAGGGACTTGGAGAGAGAGAGAGGGACTTGGAGAGAGAGAGGGGGGCTTGGAGAGAGAGAGAGGGGGGGGCTGAGAGAGAGGGGGGCTTGGAGAGAGAGAGAGGGGCTTGGAGAGAGAGAGGGGGGGGGCTGAGAGAGAGGGGGCTTGGAGAGAGAGAGAGGGGCTTGGAGAGAGAGAGGGGCTTGGAGAGAGAGAGGGAGGGGCTTGGAGAGAGAGGAAGGGGCTTGGCGAGAGAGAGAGGGGCTGAGAGAGAGGGGGGCTTGGAGAGAGAGGAAGGGGCTTGGAGAGAGAGAGAGATTGGCTGAGAGAGAGGGGGGCTTGGAGAGAGAGGAAGGGGCTTGGAGAGAGAGAGAGAGGGGCTGAGAGAGAGGGGGCTTGAAGAGAGAGGAAGGGGCTTGGAGAGAGAGAGAGGGGCTGAGAGAGAGGGGGGGGCTTGGAGAGAGAGAGAGAGAGAGAGAGAGGGGCTTGGAGAGAGAGAGAGAAGGCTTGGAGAGAGAGGGAGGGGCTTGGAGAGAGGAGGGGCTTGGAGAGAGGAGGGGCTTGGAGAGAGGAGGGGCTTGGAGAGAGGAGGGGCTTGGAGATAGGAGGGGCTTGGAGATAGGAGGGGCTTGGAGACATAGGCCTTTATTTGCAGTCTTTAGGAGATAGATCTGTGTTATCAGTTTTTCCCTTAGTACCTCGGGTTTCTTTATTTTACAATATGTAGTATATTTTTTTTTAAGACACCCTAGGTGGGTGTCCATTCCCATATTACAGTGAGACAGTCCTGTCGTCCACACCACAGTTATATAGCTGTCCCTTTAATAGGTGCAGCCACACACAACATGCAAAGCTAAACCTCTGACAGACGCTGATAGATTATTGTCCTTGAAAATATATATCATTCCTTTGAAACATCAGGCAGCACAAGGAACTGGAGTTAAACCTTCCACTACATAGCTGCCAAGATCGGCCATGTTTCTAGGGACATATACATGTTCCTTATACTGCAAAGTGCAGCCCGGCACTATCAAGGACGTATATACACACACACACAATCCAATTAATTAATCATTGCAGGTCCACTAAGATCACAACCATGATTAATTAATTGTAGTGTCTGTGCGTATATACATCCTACATACTGCCGGGCTGCACTTTACATGAATTGGATTGTGTGTGTATATACATCCTACATACTGCTGGGCTGCACTTTACATGAATTGGATTGTCTGTGTGTATATACATCCTACATACTGCCGGTCTGCACTTTACATGAATTGGATTGTGTGTCTGTATATACATCCTTCATACTGCCGGGCTGCACTTTACATGAATTGGATTGTGTGTGTGTGTATATACATCCTACATACTGCTGGGCTGCACTTTACATGAATTGGATTGTGTCTGTGTGTGTATATACATCCTACATACTGCCGGCTGCACGTTACATGAATTGGATTGGGTGTGTGTGTATATACATCCCACATACTGCCGGGCTGCACTTTACATGAATTGGATTGTGTGTGGTGTATATACATCCTACATACTGCCGGGCTGCACTTTACATGAATTGGATTGTGTGTGTGTGTATATACATCCTACATACTGCTGGGCTGCACTTTACATGAATTGGATTGTATCTGTGTATATACATCCTACATACTGCCAGGCTACACTTTACATGAATTGGATTGTGTGTGTGTGTATATATACATCCTACATACTGCCAGGCTGCACTTTACATGAATTGGATTGTGTCTGTGTGTATATACATCCTACATACTGCCGGGCTGCACGTTACATGAATTGGATTGTGTGTGTGTGTATATACATCCTACATACTGCTGGGCTGCACTTTACATGAATTGGATTGTGTGTGTGTGTGTATATACATCCTACATACTGCCGGGCTGCACTTTACATGAATTGGATTGTGTCTGTCTGTGTGTATATACATCCTACATACTGCCAGGCTGCACTTTACATGAATTGGATTGTGTGTGTGTGTGTATATACATCCTACATACTGCCGGGTTGCACTTTACATGAATTGGATTGTGTGTGTGTGTGTATATACATCCCACATACTGCCGGGCTGCACTTTACATGAATTGGATTGTGTGTGTGTGTATATACATCCTATATACTGCCAGGCTGCACTTTACATGAATTGGATTGTGTCTGTCTGTGTGTATATACATCCTACATACTGCCGGGCTGCACTTTACATGAATTGGATTGTGTGTGTGTATATACATCCTACATACTGCCAGGCTGCACTTTACATGAATTGGATTGTGTGTGTGTATATACATCCTACATACTGCCAGGCTGCACTTTACATGAATTGGATTGTGTGTGTGTGTATATACATCCTACATACTGCCGGGCTGCACTTTACATGAATTGGATTGTGTGTGTGTGTATATACATCCTACATACTGCCGGGCTGCACTTTACATGAATTGGATTGTGTCTGCGTGTATATACATCCTACATACTGCCGGGCTGCACTTTACATGAATTGGATTGTGTGTGTGTGTATACATCCTACATACTGCCGGGCTGCACTTTACATGAATTGGATTGTGTGTGTGTGTATATACATCCTACTTACTACCGGGCTGTACTTTACATGAATTGGATTGTGTCTGTGTGTATATACATCCTACATACTGCCAGGCTGCACTTTACATGAATTGGATTGTGTGTGTGTGTATATACATCCTACATACTGCCAGGCTGCACTTTACATGAATTGGATTGTGTGTGTGTATATACATCCTACATACTGCCGGGCTGCACTTTACATGAATTGGATTGTGTGTGTGTATATACATCCTACATACTGCCGGGCTGCACTTTACATGAATTGGATTGTGTCTGTGCGTGTATCCATCCTACATACTGCCAGGCTGCACTTTACATGAATTGGATTGTGTGTGTATATATATCCTACATACTGCCGGGCTGCACTTTACATGAATTGGATTGTGTGTGTGTATATACATCCTACATACTGCCGGGCTGCACTTTACATGAATTGGATTGTGTGTGTGTGTGTATACATCCTACATACTGCCGGGCTGCACTTTACATGAATTGGATTGTGTGTGTGTGTATATACATCCTACATACTGCTGGGCTGCACTTTACATGAATTGGATTGTATCTGTGTATATACATCCTACATACTGCCAGGCTACACTTTACATGAATTGGATTGTGTGTGTGTGTATATATACATCCTACATACTGCCAGGCTGCACTTTACATGAATTGGATTGTGTGTGTGTGTGTATATACATCCTACATACTGCCAGGCTGCACTTTACATGAATTGGATTGTGTGTGTGTATATACATCCAACATACTGCCGGGCTGCACTTTACATGTATTGGATTGTGTGTGTGTGTATATACATCCCACATACTGCCGGGCTGCACTTTACATGAATTGGATTGTGTGTGTGTATATACATCCTACATACTGCCAGGCTGCACTTTACATGAATTGGATTGTGTGCGTGTGTATATCCATCCTACATACTGCCTGGCTGCACTTTACATGAACTGGATTGTGTGTGTGTGTGTGTGTGTGTGTGTGTATATACATCCTACATACTGCCAGGCTGGACATTATACACACACACACACACACACACACAATCCAGTTCATGTAATGTCCAGCCTGGCAGTATGTAGGATGTATATACACACACACACACACACTCCAGTTCATGTATACATCCTACATACTGCCGGGCTGCACTTTACATGAATTGGATAGTGTGTGTGTATAAACATCCTACATACTGCCGGGCTGCACTTCACATGAATTTGATTGTGTGTGTGTGTGTGTGTATATACATCCTACATACTGCCGGGCTGCACTTCACATGAATTTGATTGTGTGTGTGTGTATATACATCCTACATACTGCTGGGCTGTACTTTACATGAATTGGATTGTGTGTGTGTGTGTGTGTATATACATCCTACATACTGCCGGGCTGCACTTTACATGAATTGGATTGTGTCTTTGTGTATATCCATCCTATATACTGCCGGGCTGCACGTAACATGCTCTTTCTGCAGCATGTGGAACACATACGTGTCCCTGGATACATGGCTGACATGCCTTCCAATTATCCTGCTTTGCTCAGGACAGTCCTGACTATGAAGGCTCTGGGCAATTATGGTATTACCAATGCGCTCAGGCCAGAAAGTTAAATAGACCCAGTCACCTAAACATTATGTCTAATGTGATTGTAGACACTGAATAAAAATGATCTATACGTTGTGAAGAATTTAGAGAAGTTTGCAAGAAACCAGGACTGCCCACAGTAGCTAAGTAAAAGTACATTTCATAGAAACATAGAATGTGTCGGCAGATAAGAACCATTCGGTCCACCTAGTCTGCCCAATTATCTAAATACTTTTATTAGTCCCCGGTTCCCGGTCTTATAGCTAGAATAGCCTTGTGCCAATCCCACGCATGCTTAAACTCCTTCACTGTATTAACCTCTACCACTTCCGCTGGAAGACTATTCCATACATCCACTACCCTCTCAGTAATGTAATACTTCCTGATATTACTTTTAAATCATTGCCCCTCTAATTTAAGACTATGTCCTCTAGTTGTGGTAGTTTTTCTTATTTAAATATACTCTCCTCCGTTACTGTGTTGATTCCCTTTATGTATGTAAATGTTTCTATCATATCCCCCCTGATACGTCTTTCCTCCAAGCTATACATGTTAAGATGCTTTAACCTTTCCTGGTAAGTTTTATCCTTCAACCCATGAACCAGTTTAGTAGCCCTTCTCTGAACTCTCTCAAAAATATCAATATCCTTTTGGAGATACGGTCTCCAGTACTGCGTACAATACTCCAAGTGAGGTCTCACCAGTGCTCTGTACAATACTCCAAGTGAGGTCTCACCAGTGCTCTGTACAATGGCATGAGCACTTCCCTATTTCTACTGCTAATACCTCTCCCTATACAACCAAGAATTCTGCTAATACCTCTCCCTATATAACCAAGCATTCTGCTAATACCTCTCCCTATACAACCAAGCATTCTGCCAATACCTCTCCCTTTGCAACCAAGCATTCTGCTAGCATTTCCTACTGCTCTATTGCATTGCCTACCTACCTTCAAGTCCTCTGAAATTATTACTCCTAAATCCCTTTCCTCAGATGTTGAGGTTAGGACTCAAATATTCTGCATTTGGATTTTTACACCCAAGGTCCATAATCTCGCACTTATCCACATTAAATGTCAGTTGCCACATGTTTTTTTTTTTCGTTTAGCTAAATCAGTTGCCATTTGGCTTATCCCTCCAGGAACATCAACCCTGCTGCAATTCTTTATATCATCAAAAAGACATACTTTACCAACAGGACCTTCTGCAATATCACTAATATAAATATCAAAGAGAATGGGTCCTTTTTATATTTTTTTTTTTTCTTTGCACTGTTCAGAGATCCTTCTGTGTGCATGAGCAGGGTCACTTGGATTCCCCACAATGCATTATATTCCAGCAGCACATGAAGAGATTAAATCAAACAAAACTGTGTATGCTCAGTGTCTATATAATCAATGCTGCCGCACCTGTAGTATACATGTAGAGTAATCACTGGGGAGGGCTTGAGTCTAATATTAAAAATGTGATTTATGCAGAATGTCTGCATCAAACATGGGGACCACATGTCACTCGCACTATGACACGCCTTTAAAAAAATGGCATTTGTGTTAAATTCCTATTCGACCCAATTTGAAATCTGATACGGAGAAGTTCAATTTTAATTCTGATACAGTGAAATACAATTTGAATTCTGATACAGTGAAGTATTATTTGAATTCTGATACAGTGAATTATAATTTGAATTCTAATAAAGTGAAGTATTATTTGAATTCTGATACAGTGAATTATAATTTGAATTCTGATAAAGTGAAGTATTATTTGAATTCTAATAAAGTGAAGTATTATTTGAATTCTGATACGGTGAATTATAATTTGAATTCTGATAAAGTAAAGTATTAATTGAATTCTGATAAAGTGAAGTATTATTTGAATTCTGATACGGTGAAGTAGAATTTGAATTCTAATAAAGTGAAGTATTATTTGAATTCTGATACAGTGAATTATAATTTGAATTCTGATACAGTGAATTATAATTTGAATTCTGATACAGTGAATTATAATTTGAATTCTGATAAAGTGAAGTATTTGAATTCTCATACGGTGAATTATAATTTGAATTCTAATAAAGTGAAGTATTATTTGAATTCTGATACAGTGAATTATAATTTGAATTATAATAAAATGAAGTATTATTTGAATTCTGATACAGTGAATTATAATTTGAATTCTGATAAAGTGAAGTATTATTTGAATTCTGATACGGTGAAGTATAATATGAATTCTAATAAAGTGAAGTATTATTTGAATTTTGATACAGTGAATTATAATTTGAATTCTGATAAAGTGAAGTATAATTTGAATTCTAATAAAGTGAAGTATTATTTGAATTCTGATACAGTGAATTATAATTTGAATTCTGATAAAGTGAAGTATTATTTGAATTCTGATACGGTGACGTATCGGTAGAATTTTTGTGACAGTGACCAATCTCAATCATTCAGGCTCTTGCTGCAAAACGTGTACATTTAAATAATGCTTTTACAGGGATACAGGAGTCAGGAAAACAAGGTTAAAAGCAATTAAAAAGGGGGAGAACCCCGTCAGGAATGTCACCCATTAGAACACAGAGTCTGTCGCCCCACAGAACATCTGAGACGTGTTTTTCTCCCCGGCGGCAGAGATCTGCTATGCTTGTGCAGAGTGTCTCATGAGATATTAAGGGGGGGCGTGCTTTCCACAGCCGTGCAGTTTGCCTCTCTGCCGCTGGAGATTTGATCTCTGTGTTTTGCACAATCGTTAGTGAAACATTACACTGGCTTAGCATATTTAGAAATCAAGCTGCCCAGCCTCCCGGGACACTCTCGGCACCAACAAACACTTGGTCTAAAGACCTGAAGCTCCTACTCTGCAATGAGGAGACCCTGCAGAATTCCAAGAGATAAGGGTTTTATTCATGACAGAGAGGATTGGAAAGAAAATTTTAAACTTCAGGCCTGCATAGCCAAAGATGGTACAATTCTCCAAATAAACTGTCTAGTTCCCAAAATCCATCTTCCAAATATTAATGCCTCTTAATGCGCTTTCAAAGTACTTTAAAATGCATGTTTTGCATTTTGCATTGCTTCAAATATATAATACTAACATCTGGAAGAAATTGTGAAATGACAGCAGTTTGCAAGAAACCAGGACTGCCCACACTAGCTGAGTAAAAGTCAATTTCCTTTTTGTTTTTTACTGCAGGAACCAATGACAATGGAATTTCCTGTATGTCTAGTGATGTCATCAGACAATGTTTGAGATGTTGAATGTTAAGAGATCCTACTTTATATAAGAGCAAGTCTATTACAGTCCACACAATGTAATCTATTCCAGCAGCACAGGAAGTGACTAAATAAAACTTTATATACTCAGTGTCTATATAATCAATGCTGCCGCACCTGCAGTAAACATGCAGAGTAATCACTGGGGAGGGCTTGAGTCAAATATTAAAAATGTGATTTATACAGAATGCCTGCATCAAATCACACAGGGATAAAAGCCTGTGCATTATACAAGCAGTGATCTTCATCTTGCACCAAAGTGAGTTGGGGGACTGGACTGTCCCTTTAAGTTGAATTGGAGATTTTTTTTTTTCCAACTCGGCTACTCAGGACTTAAGTTTGAAATTAACTTCTCAATTCCTTGCAATTCTTTCTCCTGGGCAGCGTTTGGTGATATGCTCCTGGGCAGTGTTTGCTGATGTGCTCCTGGGCAGCGTTTGCTGATGTGCTCCTGGGCAGCGTTTGCTGATGTGCTCCTGGGCAGCGTTTGCCGATGTGCTCCTGGGCAGCGTTTGCCGATGTGCTCCTGGGCAGCGTTTGCCGATGTGCTCCTGGGCAGCGTTTGGTGATGTGCTGCTGGGCAGCGTTTGGTGATGTGCTCCTGGGCAGCGTTTGGTGATGTGCTCCTGGGCAGCGTTTGGTGATGTGCTCCTGGGCAGCGTTTGGTGATGTGCTCCTGGGCAGCGTTTGGTGATGTGCTCCTGGGCAGCGTTTGGTGATGTGCTCCTGGGCAGTGTTTGGTGATGTGCTCCTGGGCAGTGTTTGGTGATGTGCTCCTGGGCAGTGTTTGGTGATGTGCTGGGCAGTGTTTGGTGATGTGCTGGGCAGTGTTTGGTGATGTGCTCCTGGGCACCGGAGTCTAATAATCCAGTGTCTAGAGAAATCTTGATAAAAACACGCTATATCCATGTATATTACATGAAGGATGTAGATCTCCGCGGAACGAGTCACTGCAGAAAGGTAAAAATAAACACTGCCAAAATTAGCACCTTGCGCCCTGGTATGAGTGTGTATTACACGCCTGTGTGTGTCTGACAGAGCATTAAAGATACAGGTCCGGCAGTAATGAGTCACCCCAGCTGATCAGCCAGATCACTGCCATAAAAGGGTAAAGAATTGGGGAATTACTGTCTGTAAGGGCCGCTCTGAATACAGTGCCCACCCTGTGACAGTGCCCGTGGTGCCCACCATCTGCAGGCCTCAAACTACTACTCCCACCACTCTCTGCCAGAGAGGAACAATGATGTTTTTGTGGGAGATGAGGCTCATCTTATTTCTGAATGTCTCACATTGAACTGTTCTACCCCCAGCCTGCAGCTGTATTACAGTTCTACCCCCAGCCTGCAGCTGTATTACAGTTCTACCCCCAGCCTGCAGCTGTATTACAGTTCTACCCCCAGCCTGCAGCTGTATTACAGTTCTACCCCCAGCCTGCAGCTGTATTACAGTTCTACCCCCAGCCTGCAGCTGTATTACAGTTCTACCCCCAGCCTGCAGCTGTATTACAGTACTACCCCAGCCTGCAGCTGTATTACAGTTCTACCCCCAGCCTGCAGCTGTATTACAGTTCTACCCCCAGCCTGCAGCTGTATTACAGTTCTACCCCAGCCTGCAGCTGTATTACAGTTCTACCCCAGCCTGCAGCTGTATTACAGTTCTACCCCAGCCTGCAGCAGTATTACAGTTCTACCCTAGCCTGCAGCTGTATTACAGTTCTACCCCCAGCCTGCAGCTGTATTACAGTACTACCCCAGCCTGCAGCTGTATTACAGTTCTACCCCCAGTCTGCAGCTGTATTACAGTACTACCCCAGCCTGCAGCTGTATTACAGTTCTACCCCAGACTGCAGCCGGTGCAGCTGTATTACAGTTCTACCCCAGCCTGCAGCTGTATTACAGTTCTACCCCAGCCTGCAGCTGTATTACAGTACTACCCCAGTCTGCAGCTGTATTACAGTTCTACCCCCAGCCTGCAGCTGTATTACAGTTCTACCCCCAGCCTGCAGCTGTATTACAGTTCTACCCCAGACTGCAGCCGGTGCAGCTGTATTACAGTTCTACCCCAGCCTGCAGCTGTATTACAGTTCTACCCCAGCCTGCAGCTGTATTACAGTACTACCCCAGTCTGCAGCTGTATTACAGTTCTACCCCCAGCCTGCAGCTGTATTACAGTTCTACCCCCAGCCTGCAGCTGTATTACAGTTCTACCCCAGCCTGCAGCTGTATTACAGTTCTACCCCAGCCTGCAGCTGTATTACAGTTCTACCCCAGCCTGCAGCTGTATTACAGTTCTACCCCAGCCTGCAGCTGTATTACAGTTCTACCCCAGCCTGCAGCTGTATTACAGTTCTACCCCAGCCTGCAGCTGTATTACAGTACTACCCCAGCCTGCAGCTGTATTACAGTTCTACCCCAGCCTGCAGCTGTATTACAGTTCTACCCCAGCCTGCAGCTGTATTACAGTTCTACCCCAGCCTGCAGCTGTATTACAGTACTACCCCAGCCTGCAGCTGTATTACAGTTTTACCCCCAGCCTGCAGCTGTATTACAGTTCTACCCCCAGCCTGCAGCTGTATTACAGTTCTACCCCCAGCCTGCAGCTGTATTACAGTTCTACCCCCAGCCTGCAGCTGTATTACAGTTCTACCCCCAGCCGGCAGCTGTATTACAGTTCTACCCCCAGCCGGCAGCTGTATTACAGTTCTACCCCAGCCTGCAGCTGTATTACAGTTTTACCCCCAGCCTGCAGCTGTATTACAGTTCTACCCCCAGCCTGCAGCTGTATTACAGTTCTACCCCCAGCCTGCAGCTGTATTACAGTTCTACCCCCAGCCTGCAGCTGTATTACAGTTCTACCCCAGCCTGCATGGGAAATGTGTAATTTGCATATCACGTCACAAGGTCAATGTAACGATAAGGAAAAAATAATAATAACACTAAGAAACATTTTTTTATCCAGTTGCACGATTGCCTCCAGTATTTGCTTTTTTACACACTTAGAGGGGCATGTATTAAAAAACGCAAATATATTTCATGTGCAAAACGATTTTTGCTCTTTGCTCCTATTGCAATGTACTAAACATCTAACACTCAGATAGTACATACAACCAAACTGCGAATGAAAACAGGCAGGTTAGCGAATATTTTTCCTACCTCTTTTGATAGCGCTCGCTAAAAGCTGGTGGAATTTTCACACGCAAATAAGAATTATTTTTCACATAATATTCGTAAAACTCCTTAGCGTGCGCAAATCTAATCGCAATTTATTAGCGCAACCGGAAAAATGCACGCTAAATGAAAATAAACACAAGAGGCGCAAATCAGGGAAAACAAGCGCAGAATGTTACAAATAGTCACAAATTGCTCCTTACTCATGTTTTACCCACTTTTTTCCCCCCACTGCCCTTGTTTAGTACATGACCCCCTTAGTTTGTTGCTTTCCTCTTTAAGACGTTTGCATGCTCCACTCTGATCACATGCAAGGTACATAGTGTCCAGGGCTGGATAACATACAGCCTAACATGGCACAGGCATGTCTTCCTGCCAAAACATGCCTCTGCCGTCTACAGCAGAAGCCCTGCAATGTCTGATCAAAAGGTAGCTTTAACTGGCCTGGTCCAGGCCTGGTGGGCTGTCTACATCACCTGTAACTTCAGTATAATCTGAAGCTGGATTAGGGGAGAGCATGGATCCTGACCCCAGAAACTGCTCTCTGGAAAGTAGAGCAACTGAAGAGTGAAAGCCATCTCCGCTTACATGGAAAGAAACACTTTATCCCACGTCCTCGGTGCACCCTATATAACCTGTACACCCAATACTGCAGCCCTTTAACCCTCAACAGTTGGATTTTGTGCTGCCCTAGGTCTGACTAAACTCATCTAATTAAACCTTTTAATATTACGGTATATTCAACTTTTTTACATATGTTATAAAAATGTTATTGAAAAAAATGCATTTCTTGCTTTTATTTACTTCCAGTGCACCCAGGACTTACCCCAGCACGCAGACTTGCATCCAGGACTTACCCCAGCACGCAGACTTGCATCCAGGACTTACCCCAGCACGCAGACTTGCACCCAGGACTTACCCCAGCACGCAGACTTGCATCCAGGACTTACCCCAGCACGCAGACTTGCATCCAGGACTTACCCCAGCACGCAGGCTTGCATTAAGGACTTACCCCAGCACGCAGACTTGCACCCAGGACTTACCCCAGCACGCAGACTTGCATCCAGGACTTACCCCAGCACGCAGACTTGCATCCAGGACTTACCCCAGCACGCAGACTTGCATCCAGGACTTACCCCAGCTCGCAGACTTGCACTCTGGACTAGCCCCAGCACCCAGATTTGCGCTCGTAATTTGCACTCATGATGTGCCCTGGCACCCCCTCACGCTGCTGGCGCATGTTTCCTGCGCGCCAGTATGTCATGTGACACCCAGCACTCATATTATTCAGTAGTGCAGTGCAAGGAGTGGAGCAAGCAATCTGTGCCAGTGAAATTGGCACAGACTGTATCCCATTGTGCCACACTCCCAGGCTGCCTGCACAAAAATGGAGAAAAGAACTGGTGCAAAAGGGTGGTTGAGTGTCATTTCAGTGCATTGACCAGCCCGGTGACTCTGGAGGGCCAGAGTGGGCCTATAACAAATCCCCTGGAAAGTGCATGCCAGGGCCTTGTTATAGATGCAGCGATGTTAAGAGTTTGTACTAGAAAAGAAAAGGCTGAACAGTAACAGCCACAATAAACATGTAGCACATAAGATAAATATGTGAAGTGCACAAACAGAATTATAGTCCCTTTGTAACACACTAACATGCGGTGCTCTCCGTGATTGTCCAATATTAACCTTCCATGGGTTTGTTTTTAACACAAATCACTGTATGGGGTCAAAGTGTATCTTTCGAATGTCCCCAGGATCCTACTGGAATGTTTATGTTATGGATTCTATATGGAATACTGGGAGGCGGGGCTGCCTTCCTCTACGGCACTTTTTCTCTGTAAAAGTGTGGTTATTATCTATTCCTGTGGTATCGGTCCTTGATCTGTTAATCTGTTTCAAGTGCTTGGAAAGCCGAGGGGCGTGGCTTCTGCCACTGCCGTGAATTAACCAAAAAGGGGGGAGGGGCTTGGTGGTGGGCAGGACTACCCAATAACCCTATTACACCTTCAGGAGATAAAGGTTGAGGGGGAAAAATTTAAATAGAGATCTGTTTCTTTTTCTATACACCATAAAGCCTTTAATAATAAAAAAAAATGTTCCCCCCCCCCCCCCCCCCCCCCCAAGGTCCACCTACAGTAAGAAATTAAGTAGGAATTTGATTAAACATTTATTTACATGGTGCCAACAACTTAGACATCACTTGGTATATATACAGAGCATAAAAGGCTACGCTAGATGTACACGCCTCATACATGAAGTAGACATGTCTATATTAAGTCGTGATATGTGCTGGTGATTTCCTCATGGGCACTGCGGAGAGAGGATATGGAGGCGTGTCTACCATCAGACCGGCCCCTGAATAGTGACACCAGCAGCGCTCAGCGGGTTTCCTCTGGCAGACACATCTGTAAATTTTAACCACTATGCCTTTGACATAGTATCTAGCTTATAGCATAAATATGACTGCAAATATCGGGGTCAATCACTATTTTTTAAGGTTTGAGATTTATGCACATTAATGTATATGATTTTTTGATATCCTGTTTAGGGGGTCTTAATCGTTAATGTTTAGTATGTTTTGTACGGTGTCATGTATATTGTTTGTCTTTTTTTTTTCTATTTTTGTAATACAAAAAAAAATAAAACAAAAACAAAATATGACTGATGCAATGTATAGAGACCGGTACCTCTTCTACAAAATGAAGTGCATGCTTTGTATGGGACATTTCCGATTTGGAGGGTCCGACTCCCGGTGGCACAATTTGCCAGGGACAGAGAAGGTGGGAGGTAGGGCCACCTGGTCAGTTTTACAGCTAAGCTTAATATTATGGGTTAAAGGGACTCTACATTCACTATGTAAACCATGTTTACATCACACAGTATAACAAATAATCCCAAATTACCTACACATTACATTAGAAGAATTGCCTAGAGCAGGTCTTGACACATAGCTGAAGACTTTAGGAGCCAGCCTGATAAGCCAGAGAGATGGAACGTCCATAGAGTTCTATCTAAAATAATATAAAACGTTATAAGCCAGCAGTAGAGCTTTAAGGAGACAGGAGTTTCTCAGGGAAGAGAAATCACAGCGGAAATCAGGACTACATGTGAAATTAAAATGAAGGATGGTAGGGTGTTGACTAATAGTCTGATGAGGACATTGTGCGGGGCTGCAATGCAAGCCTTTTTCTTCCAGGCGCTGTCCGGGGACAGCGATTCTAATGCCAGGTTATTATTGTACTGCTGTTTATTCACTCCCAGGCCTCTCTCTTACAAATCTTATCACAGGGAACTGAACGGAGAGATGTGACGCTGGTGGAAACTTCCAGAGATGTTTGTATGGTGTGCCCACTGCTTGGGGGGGGGGGGGGGGGGGGTTTGGGGGGCTGGGGGGATTACAATCATCTGCCGTTACCAGCGTGCTGGGTCATTATGGCTGTTTAATGTTCAGACGGAGGTTTCAAAAAAATGAGGTGTTTCTGTTGCTAAAACAGATTAAAAAAAATGATTAAAACTTTTTTTTTTATTATATATTTTAATCCATTGAAGATCACAAGCAAAAAAAGAAATCAGCAAACAAATTCTGTTTAATTGAAATATTGCATCTGGTGTAAGCTATTTTAATTAGAAATGCTTTCATTAAAGAATATAAATAAACTACCTTTTTGAGTTCTCTCTGCTTGTGTATCTCTGTTAGGGAGCAGACATCTTGGATCAGATAGAAACATGTCTGCCCCCTGATAGAGCTATACAGAGCAAAGATTCTAAACAACATGTCCGCTTCCTGATAGAGCTATTCAGAGCAAAAATATCCTAAACAACATGTCTGCCCCCTGATAGAGCCATACAGAGCAAAGATTCTAAACAACATGTCTGGCCCCTGATAGAGCTATACAGAGCAAAGATTCTAAACAACATGTCTGCCCCCTGATAGAGCTATACAGAGCAAAGATTCTACACAACATGTCCGCCCCCTGATAGAGCTATACAGAGCAAAGATTCTAAACAACATGTCCACCTACTGATAGAGCTATACAGAGCAAAGATTCTAAACAACATGTCTGCCCCCTGATAGAGCTATACAGAGCAAAGATTCTAAACAACATGTCTGCCCCCTGATAGAGCTATACAGAGCAAAGATTCTAAACAACATGTCCGCCCCCTGATAGAGCTATACAGAGCAAAGATTCTAAACATGTCCGCCCCCTGATAGAGCTATACAGAGCAAAGATTCTAAACAACATGTCTGCCCTCTGATAGAGCTATACAGAGCAAAGATTCTAAACAACATGTCTGCCCCCTGATAGAGCTATACAGAGCAAAGATTCTAAACAACATGTCTGCCCCCTGATAGAGCTATACAGAGCAAAGATTCTAAACAACGTGTCCGCCCCCTGATAGAGCTATACAGAGCAACGATTCTAAACAACATGTCCGCCCCCTGATAGAGCTATGCAGAGCAAAGGTTCTAAACAACATGTCTGCCCCCTGATAGAACTATACAGAGCAAAGATTCTAAACAACATGTCTGCCCCCTGATAGAGCTATACAGAGCAAAGATTCTAAACATGTCTGCCCCCAATAGAGCTATACAGAGCAAAGATTCTAAACAACATGTCCGCCCCCTGATAGAGCTATACAGAGCAAAGATTCTAAACAACATGTCCGCCCCTGATAGAGCTATACAGAGCAAAGAGGTGCTTTATTTGTATTCTTTCATTAACCTCTTCCCGACATACTACCGTCGATTTTACAGTGCCTAAAAGATGCTAGGACGACATAGTACGTTCAGCGTTAAACAGCTCATCGTGGCTCCCCGCCCTGTCAGATGAGGCCACTTTGAGCAAACACCATGCGTCACGAAGCGGTTAAAGCGTTTCTATTTAAAACGCCTACACTTTATTCCATCTTTCAATTAAGCAGAACTTGGTGTTTGCGACAATCATCCTTTAAAATCATAAACCATGCTGGCGGCGGAGGGCACTATCCGTTAAAATGATGGGGAAGCGAAGGGCTGTATTGACAGTTGCCGTTGAAAAACTCCCATCATCCACTGACGTAACACACTGGGGGCTATTCACGGAACATTTCACCCCACCAGTGTAGCTATACATAGCAGGGTGTGTGGGCCCTGCACAATGTATAGCTAGACTCAGTGAGGAGCTCCCAGCAGCAGGGCTATGTGAGGGCGAGGCCAGCCTACCTGACACACGCCCCGGGCGGTACACACCCAGGTAACACACTGCGTTCTGTCATCGTGATCTCGGGTAATATTTAAATGATTCAATGACAGGCGATCAGGAAGAGATTTGTATAAAACATTCTCCTGGCCACAGACATTGCAGAAAAATGCATGTCTTAATCGCTATACAAACAAGAAAAAAAACTTAACAAATATTTGTAGAATGTAAGAGCCAGGCAGACACATGCAGGGGCCAGTAATACTGTAACATACATAGAATTCTATATAAAAACTAGCAACAAAATCAGGAGCCAGCCATAGCTCCCTGGCTCCTGGGACTTCTCAGGCAGGTCTCCACTGTACTGCCATGTTATGTAACTATTTATCCATCTGCATATATGTTTTCTACTGTGGATTTTTTAATTATGGATGTTTTTAAATTTTGGATTATGATCCTTTATAAACAGTATTTTGTACTTTGGAACACTTTTGAGAGCCAGGCCAGCTCTTCCATATTTTTTCCTCAAAAACAGGCCCTAAAGATAATATACGCATTTCCTGTTAAAAAATATATATATTTTTTTAAATTATTCATTTTTACATTTCCCAGAACAAATGAGCGCAGTATAATCAGTAATTAACTTCCGGTTTACCAGCTGGTATAGCGGTAAATGGACATGTTATATTTTTTTTAAATATATATATATATAATCGTAAAATATGTATTTATTATTATTAACCCCTTTAATGCCGGAACCGGCGCATGTTCAGAATGCATTTGAATTGATAGACACACGAGCTACAGTCATGAAGGGGTAAAATATACCCTTTGGACACAGAGTGCCCAGTATGCTAATTTCTTTCTGGGAGAGGGTGTCCAGTCCTATCCCCCAATGTCCTTTTGGAGTAAAAACAGGCCAGTGGCATTGAAACAAATTATTCATTTAAAAAGGACTTTGTCAACCTAAAACAATGCTTATAGCGTGTGTGCAGAAACTACCGTAAATAAACACTGAAAAATGATCTATGCATTGCAAGCAAATGAATTAAATTAAATACCGTATTTATCGGCGTATAACACGCGCCGGCGTATAACACGCACCTAATTTTAAGAAGGAAATTTCAGGAAAAAAAAACTTAAGAACTTAAATTAAGAACTTTGAAGCCCAATATGCCATTTTAATATGCAGGATATTGCCCCCAATGTGCCATTTTAATATGCAGGATATTGCCCCCAATATGCCATTTTAATATGCCAGATATTGCCCCCAATATGCCATTTTAATATGCCAGATATTGCCCCAATATGCCATTTAATATGCAGGATATTGCCCCAATATGCCATTTAATATGCAGGATATTGCCCCAATATGCCATTTAATATGCAGGATATTGCCCCAATATGCCATTTATTATGCCAGGATATTGCCCCCAATATGCCATTTATTATGCCAGGATATTGCCCCCAATATGCCATTTAATATGCCATGATATTGCCCCTTTGTATGCTCGTTATGCCACCCTCCTCCCCCCCCCCCCTTCCCCATAGCCCAGCACTTACCTCTTTGCTGCTCTGTCCCCCGGTGCTCTGAAGGTCCGTGGCTGTGAGGGAAGCGTTGTGAGCTTCCCTCCAGCCGCGCGGAACAATAAAGTTTGTTTTAAAAAAAACAGACTTTATTGACCGCCCAGCTGGAGGGGAGCTCACTACGCTTCCCTCACAGCCACGGACCTTCAGAGCACCGGGGGACAGAGCAGGAACGAGGTAAGTTTTAGATTTTTTTTTTTTTTCAGCGTATAACACGCACACACCATTTTCTCCCTATTTTCAGGGAGAAAAAGTGCGTGTTATACGCCGATAAATACGGTATATATATATATATTTTTATTATTATTATTTTTTAAATATATGTTGTGGTTCCTGCTTAGGATATCATCTTGAGGCTTGAGATGCAAGTTACACATATCCCAGTGAAAGTTTGATCATTTGCATATCAAGCCACTGGTGATGTCATAAGTAGGAGACAGCACACACACACACATATAAACCATTGTTTTCTTATTATAATTGGGTCCCTGCATACAATTCTGCCAACACAATGTATAGATCTTTTTATTCTCTACATTCCCAGTATAAGCAGTGTTTAGGTCTCTTTAAACTAATAACTATGATTTAAGGTTTGTACAGCTTTGTACGGAGTGGAAGCAATCATTTTTTTTAAATTTTTTTTTAAGGTTATTGTAGATATTTCCCCAGACTATCATTTTGGAGACAAATGTTTCCTGATTGCAACAATTTGTCGAGAAGAAACAAAAAAAAAATTAAAATCGGAAGCAAAACTTCAAAAGCCGAAACAATGTTACGGATCATAAGACTGTGACAAGATGCAGAACAACAAGGGCTATGTACAAACACTGCACACTTGTGAGATTTAAAGGGGCAGTATCTGAAAGTATTAAGATACCTCGACATCTAAACATGGTTTGCATTGTGAATAAAAGATTATCACAAAGGATCTAAACAATGGGGATATTTATAACATTGTATACACAAGAGTTTTTGTTGCTGCTATTTGAGCTGAAAGCACTGGGACACTAACTTTTCTCCTGAGGAAGGTGGCGGAACGCGTTGAGAGTCCGGATCATCTATCAAGGGCTTCAGCCTCAGAGTTGTGGGAGTAGGACTTCTTCGCTGACCCTCCTCTTGTTTGTCTGAACCCGTAGTGCACATCTTTCCTGTGCCTATAACTTTGTAAGTGCCTTCATTTATTTCAAATTTGCACTTTACTCAGATGCTGAGCCATTGTTTGTGTTTTTTTTTGTTTTATAGTGATATTATACTATATAGTGATACAGTGATCTTCTCTGTTGATGGGCTTTTCTATGAAGAACTGTTTGTGAGTGCATAAATACCCCCAACATTACTTATTTTATCATACTGTATTGCACTATTATACTTTGGGGTTTTTTTCTCTTCCATGTATCTGTGCTCCCTTGTCTTTTTGTAGAGGGGCATATTGGGATAGTGCTCAATACGGGGGCAGACATGTTGTTTAGAATCTTTACACTGTACAGCTCTATCAGGGAACGGAGATGTTGTTTAGAATCTTTGCTCTGTATAGCTCTATCAGGGGGTGGACATGCTGTTTAGAATCTTTGCTCTGTATAGCTCTATCAGGGGCAGACATGTTGTTTAGAATCTTTGCTATGTATAGCTCTATCAGGAGGGAGACATGTTGTTTAGAATCTTTGCTCTGTATAGCTCTATCAGGAAGCGGACATGTTGTTTAGAATCTTTGCTCTGCATAGCTCTATCAGGGGGCGGACATGTTGTTTAGAATCTTTGCTCTCTATAGCTCTATCAGGGGGCGGACATGTTGTTTAGAATCTTTACACTGTACAGCTCTATCAGGGAACGGAGATGTTGTTTAGAATCTTTGCTCTCTATAGCTCTATCAGGGGGCGGACATGTTGTTTAGAATCTTTGCTCTCTATAGCTCTATCAGGGGGCAGACATGTTGTTTAGAATCTTGGGTCAGATCTTCCTTCATGTGAACCAATGTGGATGAAGAACTGTCCTAAGATTCTAAACAACATGTCCGCCCCCTATTTGAGCCATACATAGCAAAGAGGGCTCAATAACATCCATTACTTATATTCTTTCATTAAAACATTTCTATATAAGCTTTGTACACTTGATGCAGTCTTTCAATTAAACAGGACTTGTGTTTTTGCCGTTGTCCTTTAACATGATTGCAGCATTCTAATAAGGATGGTCTGTTGGTAAAAGCTGCCGGGAGTGAGTGTGTGGTAATAAATGATTACACACTCTGTACAGGAAAGATGCCTTCCTGCCAGTAACAGATAATGCTCTCTGTGGTCTTGAGAACCAGTAAAACCTTCCTTATGGATTGTCAGGGAATTCATTGCTAAAAAGGTATCTGGACAGTGGATTGTCCACATGCAGAGCCCCTGCAAGGGACTCAATAAACACAAACAGTACTATGGCTCAGCTGAAGCAGGTGTATCTCTATGATCTCTATGATAGCAGAAACCAAATAATAACCCTTTTGATGGCTGGAGGCAGATCATTAAAGGGACAGCAAATTTTTTTTTTTTCTCTCAACTGTGCTAACACAAAGGAAGAGTCTCAATACAGTAAACATTAACTAGTCCCTCCTGTTGATACCATCTAAAAAAAAAAAGTGTCTCTCTCTAGACTAGTACCTGCGATCAGATGTTTGTGGCGAGCCCCTGCTTTCATTGGCTGTGGGTGGTGCCGACAGCCTCCCACGCCGCTGTACCTCAGCGCAGGCACGTTGTATTTTTTTGCTTCTTCTACGAAAGAAAGTGTTGGAAGAAAAAAAAAACCGTGTAGCGTCCTTTTAAAAAGATCACTTCAGAGAGGTAAAAAAAAAAAAAAAACTAGACTTGGCAGAGTTGCATGCAATGGCATAAAATAAGAGAAAAATGTATGTTATAAATGCATCTGTGGCGTCCCCGGTTGATGACATCACTTGTGGCTGGATATGCAAATGAACGATCTTGCAATGGAAAATGGAAAATTTGCATATCCAGCCACAATTTTGAGGTAGTAGATACTACAAGCATATTTAAAAACGTTTTCTATTATTTCTATTATTTTATGCACTTACATGCAATGTACAGTATAAGCAAAGTAGAAGTAACTTTAATATACATTAAAGTTGAACTGGCTTGCAATTCTGCTAGCACAATGTATAGACCAATTGTTTAAGTGACAGACTCCAGTTAAATAAACAGTATATTCACATAACATATATACCGTAATATCTTATATAATATCTTGTAGACCCAGCAGTGCACTTTGCAATGCATTTTTTTCAGCAATTGATGTAAGCTGGGAATAGGTCCTTTTTACTAAGCAGGCGATCCTCTGCACAGTGTGTAATTATTGATTATTTCCCTTTTAAGCTATAAATCCATTGGGAGTCGGCCAGTCCGTTAAGCACTCTCGTTCTTTCACTTTGCTGATTAACATTGTATGCCGGCTGGTACCAAGGGCTTAGGTTCAGTTACGCAATTAGCGCTAATGCTCAGTGGAGAGCCAATGGAAAAGCACTAAAAGTCAGGAGGGAGGGGGGGGGGGGGCAAAACGATTACATAATCAATTGTCCAATACAGTAAGGTGAAGGGTTACGCCACATCACTACAGTCATACAAATCTTATCCCCCTCAGCAAGTGTGAGTAATAAATACTGGAACAAAAGCCAAGGATGGCCCTGGTCATATAGGATTTGATTTGTGGTACCTGTGCTCTGTATCCTATTATACAGCGCTCCGTTATATGACAGTGCTTTATAAATAGAGATTTACACAATCAGGGACATTTATAAAATGCATATTTATTTATCACCTGTGGTAAAATTAAAACTGTGGACTGGTGTTACATTTTACAGATTACAGCCGTGGAGCCAGGGGAGGACAGGGGGGGCGCAGAGGGGCACTTGGGCTGTTTTCTAACCCGACTCGATGGGCTGGGGGCTGCACCACTTTTCACATCTAAATGCAGAGCACTTTCCCTCTTTCTATCCATTTATACTGTGTGATTATTAACATTTCTGTTTCGTCTGTGTATTTGTGCCTCTCTCTGAGGAGAAAGGGTGGGCTGGAGAAACTGCACTATGGGTCACAAGGCACCAGTTCTCCCCTGCCCTGGATTATATATAATATAATAATATATATATTATATATATATATATATATATTATATATTATTATTACTTTTAGTGTAAGGGAATAATCTGGGAGTCTGCACTTTCGCTAGAGAGCAGCTCAAACCTTTCATTTAGTTAGAGACCCCTCTGTATTTTTAGCATGACTTGCCATATTTCTCACTTATGATAACTCAGTGCTAAAAAGTGATCATATGTTATAAAACGAAGTTGTAGAAAAATATATAGCACAAAGGCCGCATTGCAACACAAAATTTAATCTTTTTTATTTAATTTTTTTAAATAAAGCAGCCACAAAAGGCATGTTTTGCTTTTTAAAAGCCCCACCTTGTAAACCTGGAAATCAAGTCATCCCTCGTCTGAAGAGGCAGCAGGAATAATTCAAACCAGCGGGTGAGGAACCCGCGCCCCTCCAGATGTTGCAGGACTATATTTCCCATACTCCTCTGCCACTGTCTTAGCTGAAAGAGCATTATGGGTAAATGCTGGAGGGCCAAAGGTTCCCCACCCCCTGATTTAAACCAATGTCAAATAAAATGCAAAGATTTGAAGCTTCCAGCAGCAGCGGAGCAGATACAAAAGGACTGCAGATAATCTGGAGGCTAAATGGTTAAATCAACAACAAAAAATGGTTAAATAGTTAAATCGTCTGCACCTATTCAAAAACATTTGTCATCACACAGGACCCTGCATCAGGACGGAAAGCCTCTACTACCCCCTCAATAGGCAAACCCGCGGGCAACCTGAAGGCCATGCAAAGCCAACGCTGAAATGATGGGAGTTTTCCTCCAACCAGATCTGGATGAGTGGCAAGACGGCCAGATCCTGACCGACATTAACCTTGGGATAAGCAGCTTGCAAAAAGCAGCTTTTATAAGAAGATTGCCATTCCTCGAGGAGCAAGTGTCAAACTACTACTGGGCCTATACCAGGTGGGATCGCGGGTCTCTGACCGTGAAAGGTTTAAAGGATAACTGGAGCAAATCCTTAACTTAGGATTAATTAAAAGATTGCGTTACGTTTAGATGGTTTATTTAAAAAAAAAAAAAAAAAATGTTATGGAAAAGTACCTTTTGGAGCCTTCTTTGCTCTGTATAGTCATCAGTGGGGGCAGACATGTTTAGAATCTTGGTCAGTTGGCTCATCCTTCATCTGACCCAAGATTCTAAATAACATGTCCGCCCCCTGAGCAAGATTCATGGAGCAAGGAGGGCTCAATAAATCAAAGTTTTTTTAATTCTTTCTTTAATACCTTAAGGATATGTGTCACAAGTCATGAATGTAAACAAGGGGTGTGGACAACTTTTTGTTTTTTTAAATGGTTTGCTGTTTCTATACCTTCTCCTGTAGAAGAAATAAAATGTTATATACTGACGTGGATCCTTTGCATATGAAGACAAAAGGTGATGTCATAAGTCGTTGGCACCACAGACCCCTTTAAAGAGGGACTAAACCCCACATACATTTTTAATCCAAAAGAGGGCTACTTTGGCTTCCCTTTCCTGCTCTGTTGTCCCCCTTTCCTCCTCTGTTGTCCCCCTTTCCTCCTCTGTTGTCCCCCTTTCCTCCTCTGTGGTCCCCCTTTCCTCCTCTGTTGTCCCCCTTTCCTCCTCTGTTGTCCCCCTTTCCTCCTCTGTTGTCCCCCTTTCCTCCTCTGTGGTCCCCCTTTCCTCCTCTGTTGTCCCCCTTTCCTCCTCTGTTGTCCCCCTTTCCTCCTCTGTGGTCCCCCTTTCCTCCTCTGTGGTCCCCCTTTCCTCCTCTGTTGTCCCCCTTTCCTCCTCTGTTGTCCCCCTTTCCTCCTCTGTTGTCCCCCTTTCCTCCTCTGTTGTCCCCCTTTCCTCCTCTGTTGTCCCCCTTTCCTCCTCTGTTGTCCCCCTTTCCTCCTCTGTTGTCCCCCTTTCCTCCTCTGTTGTCCCCCTGTCCTCCTCTGTTGTCCCCCTGTCCTCCTCTGTTGTCCCCCTGTCCTCCTCTGTTGTCCCCCTTTCCTCCTCTGTGGTCCCCCTTTCTTCAGAGCTCAGAACTTTTAGTTTGTATAAATGTATCACAGAGCAATAAAACTCACAAGGCCAGTGTGTTTATATTCATTTGTGTAAATAATAGTTTATTATTTTTCTAAATAACTTAAATTTACATAAATAGCTACCAATTGGCCATAAAGTAACTGAAAATGGCCTGGTAACGCCCCGCCCATAGCCACCCCCACAAAATGATAAGTGCCCCTTAAACCTGGCAAGTTAAAGTGAGATATTAACTGGTTTTCATATAAGGATATTCCCAGAGACTTGGGAGAACCTGGTGGAATTCATATTACCGTATTTGCTCGATTATAAGACGACCCCCCAAACTTTGGATATTCCATTAGGAAAAAAACTAAAAGCCTGAATATAAGACTACCCTATAGGAAAAAAAATTCAACTTCTATTTATTCACATGTAAATTGCTTTTTTTTTTTTAATAAAAAAATTATGATTTCAAAACATGTATTGCTTGTTTTAATTTCTTTTTATGTGCCAATGCTGCCTCTCTCTTTCCCTTGCCCCCATTTTTCTCTCTCTCTCTCTCTCTCTCTCTCTCTCTCTCCTCCCCTTAGTGTTGTCTCTCTCTCCCCCCTCCCTCCCCTTGTCTCGGTCTCTTCCAACCCCCTCCCTCCCCTTGTCTCGGTCTCTTCCAACCCCCTCCCTCCCCTTGTCTCGGTCTCTTCCAACCCCCTCCCTCCCCTTGTCTCGGTCTCTTCCAACCCCCTCCCTCCCCTTGTCTCGGTCTCTTCCAACCCCCTCCCTCCCCTTGTCTCGGTCTCTTCCAACCCCCTCCCTCCCCTTGTCTCGGTCTCTTCCAACCCCCTCCCTCCCCTTGTCTCGGTCTCTTCCAAACCCCTCCCTCCCCTTGTCTCGGTCTCTTCCAACCCCCTCCCTCCCCTTGTCTCGGTCTCTTCCAACCCCCTCCCTCCCCTTGTCTCGGTCTCTTCCAACCCCCTCCCTCCCCTTGTCTCGGTCTCTTCCAACCCCCTCCCTCCCCTTGTCTCTGTCTCTTCCCCCCCCCTCTGTCCCCGTCCTCCCTTGTCTTTCTACCTCACTTCCCCCTCGTTTCTCTGCCCCACCCCCCCCCCTCCCTCCCTCCCCCTCACCTTTGTCTTGGTCCCTGGTGGCTAGTGGGGGCAGCCAGGGGATGTCTGCACGATACGTGAAGACATCCTCTATGCTGCCCGACACTTCGGCTATTATGACTGACAGCTGGTCCCTCATAATAGACAGAAGTGTCGGGCAGCATGGAGGATGTCTCCACATATCGTGCAGACATCCCCCGGCTGCCCGATTCTCCCTGGTGGCTAGCGGGGCAGCGAAGGATGTCTGCGCGATGAGCGCAGACCTCCCCTGCTGCCGCCCGGCACGACCGCCGGAACTTCTATGACGAAGCCGGAAGTACCCGGCTTCATCATAGAAGTCCCGGCGGTCGTGCCGGGCGGCAGCAGGGGGAGTATGCGCTTATCGCGCAGGCATCCCCTGCTGTTAGAGAGGGGGATCCAGGTCCCCTGCAGCTCTGCTGGGGACCTGGATCTCAGTCTTATAGTCTGACCTCAATTTGAGGTCAGAATATAAGACGACCTTGATTATAAGACGAGGGGTATTTTTCAGAATTTTTTTTCTGAAAAAAACCTCGTCTCATAATCGAGCAAATATGGTACTATAAAAGAAAATATATTCAGCAATGCAGGATTTTTTAGTGTCAAATCTGGAGAAGAGTCTGGTGTAGACCAGGACTATCCAGCATCTAATTGTCCTACACATATACTGGACGCTACCCAGAGGATTCTGACCCAGATTCACCCCCTCGTGTGACAACTACTGAACATTTGCCATCTGACCCAGATTCACAGCTTGGAGTCGTTTCATTGAAAGCAAACATTGTATTTGATACTCTGAGAGAGTAGCGTGTTTCTCAAGGGCATTGTGCAGAAACCAAGGTCACGGTGAAAATCCTCTATTCACAAAAAGAGAGATCTCCCAATTAAATCCCAGGAGTTTCAGTAACGGCTTACTTAACACAGGAGAAACTGCAAATTGATATAGTAACTCAAGGGGGCGTACATCTTGGGATGACCCCAGCAGGTCATATCTGAGATCTTGTTTTGGTTGCAACCTCTATGCTGGCAGGAAAACAAAAAAAGAAAGAGGGATCAAATGCTAAACCCAGTTTTGTGCTGGTACTACCTTCTTTCTCCCAAACTTCCCCCTTGCCAAATCCTGCCCCCTATATAAAATTAGTGAACTATGGGGGTCATGTACTAAACAAGTGCAGTGGGGGGGGGAAAAGTAGGTAAGGAGCAATTTGCGACTATTTGTAACATTTTACGCTCTTCCCAGCCCCCCTCCCCCCCCCCCCCGATTTGCACCTCTTCCATTTATTTAGAGTGCATTTTTCCGGTTGCGCTAATATATTGCCGCTATATTTGTGCACGCTAAAGTGTTTTGTGAATATTTAGTGAAAAATAATTCTTATTTGCGTGTGAAAAATTACACCAGCTTTTAACGAGCGCTATCCTCAAAAGAGGTAGAAAAAATATCCGCAAACTTGCCTGTTTTTGTTCGCAATTTGCTCGTATTTACCATTTGAGTGTTAAATGTTTAGTACATTGCAAAAGTAGCAAAGTGCAAAAAAAAAGTTTGGCGTTTTTTTTTTTTTAGTACATTCCCCTCTATAAATACTTGACCTATTTCTTCATAGTGAAACATGGCAGCTGTATAAAATGGCATGTACATTAAAAACGATATACCAATTTATCATCCTGCTAGGGATACTGGACACTTCACCCGTGCATCTAGCTTTTATTCTATATTACATTATTTAAAAGTGTAGTTACTGACAGACCAGAGCCCATTTGACATACCTGGGAATATTTGGAGGTCAGGTGCCCATGCCTTTCTTCTACCAGTGAAAGCAGTAAAGGCTTTGGTCTCTAGTAGAGGGGGCAGGGCCAGACAAAACAGTTAAAAGTGGGTGATCACAACACAAATGGGCTGTATTTTAACACCGCCTCTGAAAATTAGGTTAGATTAGACCAGGAAGACTGGAAACTGGTCGTCGAGCCTGAAGCTTTCCGATCAACCCTGAAAAAGGACAAAGGAAAATTCCCAAGGTCTGCTTAGTTCATCCTAAAAATGTGATGCACTTACCAATTTGTAGAAGAACCGGTGTCACCAAAGCAGTCTCCATAGCGTAGCAAAACTCTCTGCAAACATTACCGCTCCATGCATCACCCAAAGACGAACTGGGATCTTGTCAATAGACCCTTCGCTAATGGTCTCATCCCGGCTTTCATTCTCTTTCGTCACCTCTTTCTTCAGCGGAGTCAGAGAGAGATCCTGACCTTGCATAGATTCCGGGTCAACATTCTGAGGGGCCATGTTCAATCACCACGCAAAAAATATATATTTTTTTTTAGAACTTCTATATAAATATTAATACTATATTTCTTGAACGATAAATAAGGACTTCTTTTTTTTTGTTCTGCTTTCTTGGTCCCGTTCTTCATGCAAAATAATACTTATATTCCTTGGTGTTTGGAGTGGGATTTCCAGCACCGGTCCAGATCCGCGCTGTATAACAAAACTGTATTTGGTACTAATGCAATCATATGGCTTTAAAATGGTTTACTGTGAATTAGAGTTAAAAATCCATAATTGCCATTCAGTTAATACCAGTTTCATAATTTCTATAGAAGAGGTGGTAAAATTAATAGTCTTGCTGTTGCGGGTTGGAAAGGCGACACAAAGAGGTGCTCCACCGTTAATCCCCATCGAGTGGCTGATTAATCTGCAACAAAGACACAGACGAATAAAGTTACAAAGTGGAACATCAAGGCGCTCCTAAGAGATCTACTCTCGCAAGGGAAGAGATTCCCAAACAAGTCCTCACGACTCTCCCCCACCTCCTGCTGAAAGATCTACTATCGCAAGGGAAGAGATTCCCAAACAAGTCCTCACGACTCAACCCCACCTCCTGAAAGATCTACTCTCGCAAGGGAAGAGATTCCCAAACCAGTCCTCATGACTCTCGCCCACCTCCTGAAAGATCTACTCTCGCAAGGGAAGAGATTCCCAAACCAGTCCTCACGACTCAACCCCACCTCCTGCTGAAAGATCTACTCCTGCAAGGGAAGAGATTCCCAAACAAGTCCTCACGACTCAACCCCACCTCCTGAAAGATCTACTCTCGCAAGGGAAGAGATTCCCAAACCAGTCCTCATGACTCTCCCCCACCTCCTGCTGAAAGATCTACTCCTGCAAGGGAAGAGATTCCCAAACAAGTCCTCACGACTCAACCCCACCTCCTGAAAGATCTACTCTCGCAAGGGAAGAGATTCCCAAACCAGTCCTCATGACTCTCCCCCACCTCCTGCTGAAAGATCTACTCCCGCAAGGGAAGAGATTACCAAACCAGTCATCACGACTCTCCCCCACCTCCTGCTGAAAGATCTACTCTCGAAAGGGAAGAGATTACCAAACAAGTCCTCACGACTCTCCCCCACTTTCTGAAAGATCTACTCTCGCAAGGGAAGAGATTCCCAAACCAGTCCTCATGACTCTCCCCCACCTCCTGCTGAAAGATCTACTATCGCAAGGGAAGAGGTTCCCAAACCAGTCCTCATGGTTCTCCCCCACCTCCTGAAAGATCTACTCTCGCAAGGGAAGAGATTCCCAAACCAGTCCTCACGACTCTCCCCCACCTCCTGCTGAAAGATCTACTCCTGCAAGGGAAGAGATTCCCAAACCAGTCCTCATGGTTCTCCCCCACCTCCTGAAAGATCTACTCTCGCAAGGGAAGAGATTCCCAAACCAGTCCTCACGACTCAACCCCACCTCCTGCTGAAAGATCTACTCTCGTAAGATCTATTAAAGATTATTAAAGTCTCTATGAGAGTGGCAAGGTCCAAAATGAATATTCCGATGTGTAAATGATGCCAGCAGTTATTAAATGCGTGATATTTCTGCTCCAAGAAGTGTTTCAGTGTGTGTTCTTATCAGGAACAATATAGAGGAAAGGAATGATCAAGCAAGCCTTAGCGCTTAAAAACCTTTCTATAAGTGCGGTATCATAAAGCGAAGGTCAAATATATCTGATCAGTTTCCCCCCCCCTAACTGAAAAATAAATATGCAATAGTTACTGCTGTAGCTATAGCGATGGTCCTCTCTCTTCAAGCTCCTCCTTATTGGAATGTCACTGGATTTAGAAGCCCCGGTGTAATTATGTTCAATGTAAAACTACAAGAGAACTGTCATTTGTTTTAAAGTGAAAATAAGAGAGTGGCATTGTCCCTTTAAGGTGCATATACAGAGTGTGTGAACAGAGACCATGGTTAATTCCCACTGGGAGGACAAAGCATTGACCATTCCTTGGACATTGTTCATTCACAGACAGCCGTGTGACTCTCTGATGAAAAATTCTCGCTCTTTCCCACGTCACCGTGCTCGGGAAGGCCCTGGATTATTGTTATAAGGATTTATTAAAGGAAGGGTGGGGACTCCGATCTTGCTCTAACGTACAACAATCATGATGTCATAACTCCAGAGGTGCTACACTAGGGACTGGTCCTCCCCGCCCAGATCACAAACGAGAAACCGAATTCTTCTGCACAAGAAAAGACAACATCGCAAAAGGCTCGAGCAACAGTCCTGCCCATCTCTTCATCGAAAATCATTTTGCAGGGTCTTCGAAAATTCCGTGACAGCCAATATGGGAGAGATGGGAGGGACTGTCGCTATAGTAACAGTAATAATCGTTATTTAAAAAGAGAAGAGTCCTGGGAATAAAATAATAAGACAGATCGGTTACTTTGATTACCTTACATTATGCTGTACCAGATTTGCTCCTGACAATAGGTGGATTTGCCATTATAAATGGCCTGTTCTACTTACAGGTTTGTTTTTTTGTAATAATTCCATAATTGTTTAGTTATTCTGTGCTTATCTGGTGATTGTGTTCATTAAGCTAATGAAGAGAGAATTGCATGGTATTGAGATGGGAATTTCAAACTCAAAGGGAAAGTCTAGTCCCCAAACTCACGTTGTTGCATTATGAAGGTTACTGCTTGCACAGTCTTTTTTCCACATTCTGCATGAATTACATTTTTAATATTTTAATATTTGACTTAAGCCCTCCCCTGTGATTACTCTGCATGTTTACTGCAGGTGCGGCAGCACTGATTCAATAGACACTGAGGATATACCGTTTTGTTTACTCACTTCCTGTGCTGCTGGAATAAAATACATTGTGTGGAATGTGATAAACATGCTCTTGTACAGAAGGATCTCTCAACAGTGACAATGACATTCATTTGAATTAACTTATTCTCATTGGTTCCTCCAGCAAAAAAAGAAAAGAATATTGACTTTTCATCTAGCTGTACTTTTTTTATAAGTAATACAAAATGTAAGACATGCCTTTTAAAGTACTTTGAAAGCACGTTTATACGAATTAATATTTGGAAGATGCATTTTAGCCCCAGACAGTACCTTTAAGGCCAAAATATGGAAAAATATTTTCCCATTTGGTTGCACTGGGGAATTATTCCAGCTCAGCTACTTTGGCCTAAAGATTGAAATTCCCCTCTCAATGCCCTGCAATTCTCTCTTTATTGTGTAGACCCTTTACAGCACATATCTAGAAATATTTTTCAGATACTGTAGGTGGAACAACCTCAAAAAAAAAAAAAAAAATTATTCTTTACTAAAAAAAAAATAAACATTTTTTATTTCACATTAAATTTTGTGTTGATGGTTTATAAAAAGGATTTTCATGTCCATGTATTTTTCCTGTCACCGTGTGGTTCTTCAGAAGGTCATTATAAGATTAGGATGTTAAACAATTGTACATGTAAGCAGACACATGAGACACAATAGCTGAAATCAACAACTTCCTCTATTGTCCTGTTTGTAATTTAAGGATTACAGCTGCCAGATCATGTGACTTCCCCTGAAAATATATATATATTTTTTTTAAAATGCAGCTACACAATTAACCCCTTAGTGACATGACTTTCTTTTGTCTTACCCTTGGCAACATGGGCTGTTTTAACACTTCTGTGGTGTTTGTGTTTAGCTGTGATTTTTTTTTTTTTACACAATTCCAAACCGGTAAAAATGACCTCGTCTAACTAGTTTCAAAATGTTGTCCTGAGTTCAGAAATATACCATGTTTACATGTTTTTGTTTTTTGTTTATTGTGCAAGTTATAGGGCAATAACCCAAAGTAGTGTCTTTTGTTTCCCAACCATTTTCTCCTACAGTGACCTTTTGACCCTAATCCTACTGTAAATGTAACCGTTACACTAACCCTAAGGTTAATTTAGCCTTTTTGTTTGTATTACAATGCTGCCAGCTGCTGAAAGGGGCAGTCTAGCAACAGAAGTTATAATTCATCACTTCCGATGCTCTTGGCAACAGGAGGGCAGCGCCATATTAATGGACAAACGGTAACAGACTGATTGCGTTTGCTACAGCAACAATCCTGACTATCTCTCCAAGCCCCTCCTTCTTGGAATGTCACTGAATTTAGAAGCTCCACCCCTCTCTCCAAGCCCCTCCTTCTTGGAATGTCAGTGAATTTAGAAGCCCCGCTGAAATTATTTTCAACATAAAACTACCGGAGAACTGGAAATTAGTGCATTTAACGTATATTTAAGTGCAACATACAGAAAATAAGTCAGGTGAGACGGCACCTTTAAAGGATTCATATGTTTCAGGCCCAAAAGTCTTGGTGTATAATGGTTTCTCATCGGAAATGATACAGATCACTGATAATACAAAGTCACGTCACACAAACAGTGTGAATAAAATATAGTACTTTATTTCAAAAAATAATCAAGTTAAATTGTTGCAAGTTGAGGTCCATCGCATTAAATAAATAAATAAAATTTAATGTAAAAAAAAGGTTGTAGGCTTTGTATTTGTAAAACTTTTTTTTCTTTTTTAAGAAAAAAAGGTTTTGAGGGGGGAAATCCCTATGCATTTCGCAAATATTCATGGGTTTGTTGACACACCCAGGCTCTAAACCCTACACATAACTTATACTGCGAATGTAGAGAATGTAAGGGGGGGGGGGGGGGAGAATGATCTATACATTGTTTTAGAAAAATATGGTGTAAATGCAAAATATAGAAGAAAAACATGGGTTTAATGTGTCTGTGGAGTCTCTTGTTTATGACATCACCTGTGGCTTGATATGCAAATGAATTCATTTTCAATGTGAAATGTGTAATTTGCATATCAAGCCAGAAGGTGATGTCATAAGCAGGTGACGCCGCAGACATTGAAAATATATGATTCTCTTATTTTATGCATTTGTGCAATTTTGCTACCACAATCAAGCATAAAAGCAAGAACAGTCCACTTGCATCCTTTAATGCTTCCAGAACCCCTAGAAATAATGTCTGAGAAATGCAATGCTCAAATTTAGAATTAAAAAAATTCCCCCCAAAAATCTATGTGTTTGTAAAATTAGTAAAGGCAGAGAGTCAGTTAAACATGTAATGATGCTGCTGGTGGTGTACAGCACTTTCTCATGTCATGCTGATAGCTCCCACGTAATTATCGGCTTAGCATTCTGCTCCAGAAAACAATACAAATTCAAGTCTTTCAATACAATGACCTGTCCTTAAACATATACAATCCCTTCTGCCGACAATGAACGCTTCCACCCTCTCCCCCATCTTTTAAATAGAACTCTATGGAATTGCCATTTCCCTGGCTGCTACAAAATAACCGGGCTGGCTGCTACAAAATAACCAGGCTGGCTCCTACAAAATAACCGGGCTGGCTCCTACAAAATAACCGGGCTGGCTCCTACAAAATAACCGGGCTGGCTCCTACAAAATAACCGGGCTGGCTGCTACAAAATAACCGGGCTGGCTGCTACAAAATAACCGGGCTGGCTGCTACAAAATAACCGGGCTGGCTCCTACAAAATAACCGGGCTGGCTGCTACAAAATAACCGGGCTGGCTGCTACAAAATAACCGGGCTGGCTGCTACAAAATAACCGGGCTGGCTGCTACAAAATAACCAGGCTGGCTGCTACAAAATAACCAGGCTGGCTGCTACAAAATAACCAGGCTGGCTGCTACAAAATAACCAGGCTGGCTCCTACAAAATAACCGGGCTGGCTGCTACAAAATAACCGGGCTGGCTGCTACAAAATAACCGGGCTGGCTGCTACAAAATAACCGGGCTGGCTGCTACAAAATAACCGGGCTGGCTGCTACAAAATAACCGGGCTGGCTGCTACAAAATAACCGGGCTGGCTGCTACAAAATAACCGGGCTGGCTGCTACAAAATATCCAGGCTGGCTGCTACAAAATAACCGGGCTGGCTGCTACAAAATAACCGGGCTGGCTGCTACAAAATAACCGGGCTGGCTGCTACAAAATAACCGGGCTGGCTGCTACAAAATAACCGGGCTGGCTGCTACAAAATAACCGGGCTGGCTGCTACAAAATAACCGGGCTGACTGCTACAAAATATCCAGGCTGACTGCTACAAAATAACCGGGCTGGCTGCTACAAAATAACCGGGCTGGCTGCTACAAAATAACCGGGCTGGCTGCTACAAAATAACCGGGCTGGCTGCTACAAAATAACCGGGCTGGCTGCTACAAAATAACCGGGCTGGCTGCTACAAAATAACCGGGCTGGCTGCTACAAAATAACCGGGCTGGCTGCTACAAAATAACCGGGCTGGCTGCTACAAAATAACCGGGCTGGCTCCTGAATCGGTCCATCTCCTAAAGGCTACAGAAATTTGTCAAGCACGTTTTCCGTGTGAGTTTGCTTAGCAAATGTATAGCTGCATTGGTGACCTGAAATGTTCATCTCACCTGTATCTTTCCTTTCAGTGAATAGACCCCCAGCAGAGTGCTTTATGCAAGTCAGTCACTGTATGCACAGGAATAGCCCCATCTTCTTGTACACTACTCTTATTGGCAAGACATTACAGGGATCCATGTAGCACTCAGTGTACGTGGTACAGGTCTATCTACTGACTCAATCTGATAAAACACAAGATTTACTCTCTAGGATCACAGTATGGGATGTTGCCAGCTGTTTGATCCAGTAAGCGGTGACCACTGTGGGAGATATCCTGCAAAAGGAATATATATATATATATATATATATTATTTTTTGTTTGTTTTTATTTTTTTTAAGAAAACTTCATAAACAAGTTACAAAAAAATAAAATTAATTTTCACAAGTCAGCCTTATTATGCACTGTTTTTCGCCCCCCTAACTCGGAGGGAAGTCTTTAGACAGCCATGTCCTGGTTCCCCGCAGTGCACTAATAGTGTTGTAACAGCCAATGGAAAGAGGGGCGGGTCAGAAGGGACGTTTATCTTTATTATTGAGATACTGAAGGCCATTTCCAAAAACAGACGCATACTATAATTAGCAATTACAATAACCGGCGGCGTCCGTTGGACACACGGATAACCCTTTCGGTGCAGAGCACTGTGCAACACGGCGGAAGACTTAGAATATGGGGGGGATTGTCACCTCCAGCCTAAAGACATATGGGGAAAGCTTACAGACGGAGATCCGAAAATCCCTTATCCAAAATGATCAATTATCCTAATAAATAAATACAATTTTGATTTCTCCATAAATTGTAAATTCCACACTCACCGGCCAGAATGCACAGCACTTTATTCAGTGTCCAGCCCCCTTAAGCTGTGATCTAGCCTTTTCATGCACGCTCGGATCCCCCCACGCCCACAAAGGGTCATAGAATGACACGTGTGCAGACCTGACACGCCAACGGCAGGTTCCCATCACAGTAACAGTGATTTATTCGCTCTGTACAGTATTTACATTGATATTACTGTAGATCATGAGAGCTGAGAGGCTTTAATATATCTTATTGGTGAAAATGATACGTTAACTGAAATACTTTTGGCCAAGCATTTCGGATACGGGACACTCAATCCCTAATTAGACCATAGGCCATCACATTATGTTCCTGCTGCACTTGGACTGCAAATCCCATGATGCCGAGGCGGCCAGCATGTGGTCAGCCATGCTACGATAGATCTTTCCTGGAATTAACCATGAAGAAAGAAACAAAGAAAGTGGGGATTATTCAGCTGGATCCTGGCCGTACACAGCCTTTGGAAACAAATACCTAGTCACAGGCTTTAAGCGGCTTAGACCCCACAATCCGTATTTCGAGAAAGGTCCAGTTTGGGATCTGGCTAGTACGTAATCCAATTGGGAAACCGATAAGCAGAGACTGATGGATTTGGAACAATTCAGCCACGTGGGGTCGGACGCCAATCATGCTCACTGTGGACATCTACTGAGGACAGCGATGAACCTTTCGTGACCTTGCCACGGGCACCGGTGTCCACGTATGGACTGCCATTCCTTAATGCGTAGTATCTGCTCCATAAAAAAACAAAACCAACAGATATTCCTCAAATCAGAGTCGGGGGGGGGGGGGGGGGGGGGGCGCTTTCGTACATTGAAGATATGTACGAACTGCCTTTCTTGTTCTCAAACATGGAGCAAAATATACCCTAAAAACCAGTGGAAAAGTTCATGCCGATTATTACACTTTTCAAACTTTGCTCTTCATACAGGCCCAGCCCCAAATCTTGGGGAGGGGATTGGGGAGAGGATTCAGAACCCAGGCACGTGTAAAAGAAAAAGAAAAAAGATAAATAGTGCAATCATGATCAACAGCAATTGCGCTATTTGTTATACATCCCAGCACATTTTGCACGGTTAAATTAAGCTTCCGCCATCTATGGAGGGGGTCTGAGGAAATTTCAGGCACAATTCTTCTATTCATTTTTTTTTTTTTTTTGCAATAAATTGTTTGTGGCGCACAAACGTTGTGCCGAAGTTGGGACACCGGCGCGGGTACTTTTTTTATCGGGAGTTAGCTTTTGTACATCGGCGTATGCGTAGATTGGACCACTATGAAGCAGTACTGCATGCGCCACTTTTAGTACAGCTTCAGTTGTTTCCTTGCGATAGCGGATATGACCTTGAAATGCTCTACAGGTGTAAAAGGACAAACACTTCATATCGCCGCTATTAAATCTACATCGCGTATTGTGTAGTATCAGACCCCTGCAGTGGTTCTGGGTAGCGGACGGGAAAACAGCATGAAACACCCGACATGCATGCCATACCCCACTGCCGCCCCCCCCCCTCCGTGACACGATGTGCGTTGCAGATGGCAGGTGTATGCACTATGAACCAATTACAATCATTTATCAAGAGGCTGTAATATTGAGCAACACGATCCACCCAAAGAATGGGCTTGCGACATGGTTACGGCACTCTGGAGAGAGACCAGAGGGTCTGATTAAAGTAACAAAGTAATAAAAAAAATATATATATTTTAAAAGACTCATAAATTATTTCTCGTCTTAGTACTTGAAGCCAAAATAGTCTCTCTTGGGGACAAGTATCATGCTACTCATGTTCCTGGCAAATATTAAATCTGACCTCCTTTATTATGGCCTTTTGTAATCTCCACTTCCTTCATAAAAGATAAAAGCGATTTAGACATCAGTACTGCCCCAGTCGCGGCCTGGCAAGGATCGGATTACTACATATTATATTGTCGGCTTCTAACCGTGTGACCGATGTAAGCCAGACTAGACGCTCTCCGCTAGTAAAGAAAATATTTTAACTTTTTCTTGTTTGCATACAGGATTTAGGAGTTGCTAGAATGGGGGGGGGGGGGGGGGGAGGTGGGGTTGAGTCTGTGGGGGATATGAAAAATGGCACAAGCCAAAAAAGCTTGTTAGCAGATTGAAAAATTGTCGCTATTTCTTTAAAAAAAAAAAAACAATGGTGAATTTTATTTCTCAGAAGATGAAAAATTGATTAAAAAAAAAACAAACAATGGTACATATTTAGACCAAAATTTTTTTTATCAAAATAATACACCAAAATTTGCATCATACAAATACACCTATATAGTTGTGTCCTAATCTGAACATATAGATACTAACCTATATGCATTATAGAGGAAAACAAAATCGATTCAATTCATACCAAGACTCCTAATGTAATTTTGGAGCAAAAATATAAATTGATGCAAATTACTACTTTTCAGACGCACATTGTACACATTATAAAAAAAAAAAAAAGCAAACTGGAGCTATTTAAAAACATTTTTATAAATAATGTTTCTGTGCCCATCTTGGATGAAACAGATAAAAAAAAAAGCTTCAAATAAGAATAAAACTTATAATACATATGTGCCACGTTTTGTGGAAGACAGGCTCACTTTAATGAACTTGGCCTATAGAGTGAAAAATCCCTTGTTGTGGGTGATCATCTCCCTTAAACTATATATACTTTTAATAAGTATAAGAATAAAAATAAGAAATAAAACGTTAATATTTTGGGAACAATACATCATATGAACTTGTTTCAAACATAATTTTATTAATTAGGAGTATAATATATATATTTTTTTAAGCCAACTCCCTTATTTAGTCCAACTAATTCTTCACCAATTCAGAAAGCTTAAGTGAAATCTGATCATGGGATGTATTTTTATATTATATTCATGAAAAAGCAACAAGATAGTGAACATTTTTACAAATATTAGAAATAAACAAAACCCCCACACCTATTTCTAAACACCGCCTCCCAAGCTATAACTGTTCATTTAGTTTAACCGTCGAAAAATACAAGATAAAAACGTAACCCCTTGCCCTGGGATGACCTTGACCCGCTCCCCCCAGCAGCGGATTACATCGGAGGATTTGTATCAGTTTCTAGAAATGTTGCCGTGATTGGCAGGGCGAGTAAAGTGGGGACTTCTCTAGTTCAAGTGGATCAGTCACCTTTAAAGAAGTTTGTGTTAATCAGTAACACAAACAGCTCAGCGGTCCTAAAGAGATGCACTTCATTACAGCCGAACCCGTAAGATCCCATCGCGCGGATGGAAGCTCTGCAGTCGCCACGTCAAAGCTTGGGAAAATTTATTACATACTCTACCCCCGGCGACTACAATCCGAGAGCATTTTTCAGAGCCACGAATTATCTGCAGTTACTTCGTAAGGCGGGAAAAAAAAGACAGAAGCGCTTGGACATGCGACATCACACAAGGAAGACACCGCCACACTGCAGTCGGCAAGGGCACAAATGGACAAGTCGTGGCAGACATGGAAAAGCCACAAGAGCAAACAAAAGATCATAGCTGGGAAGTGTTGGGCAAAAGATTTGGGGGTTTTACCATCCTGTGTCCACACAAAATCGATTCCGTGGTCTGCGTGGCTTGTGTAGAACACTAAATGCTAGGCCAACAGAAGTATATTATATATAGGGGGTTTAAAGGGCAATGTTCTAAAAGTGGTCCAGTCACCATGGAAACCAATGGAATGTTCCTGCTGATGAAATCACTTTTAGAACCTCTACTCTGCAAAAATCTCTCCTGAATAACAACACTTGCCCAAAATCCTAAAAGGGACCAGAATATTAATCATAATGAGAAATGAATCACCACCACCAGTGTCTGTATCACTATATAATGATGGGAGTCATGCTGTATCACTGCCAGTGTCACTATATAATGATGGGAGTCATGCTTTATCACTGCCAGTGTCTGTGTCACTATATAATGATGGGAGTTATGCTGCATCACTGCCAGTGTCTGTGTCACTATATAATGATGGGAGTTATGCTGTATCACTGTCAGTGTCTGTGTCACTATATAATGATGGGAGTTATGCTGTATCACTCTCGGTGTCTGTGTCACTATATAATGATGGGAGTTATGCTGTATCACTCTCGGTGTCTGTGTCACTATATAATGATGGGAGTTATGCTGTATCACTGTCGGTGTCTGTGTCACTATATAATGATGGGAGTTATGCTGTATTACCGTTGGCGTCTGTGTCACTATATAATGATGGGAGTCATGCTGTATCACTGCCAGTGTCACTATATAATGATGGGAGTCATGCTGTATCACTGCCAGTGTCTGTGTCACTATATAATGATGGGAGTTATGCTGCATCACTGCCAGTGTCACTATATAATGATGGGAGTCATGCTGTATCACTGTCAGTGTCTGTGTCACTATATAATGATGGGAGTCATGCTGTATCACTGTCAGTGTCTGTGTCACTATATAATGATGGGAGTTATGCTGTATCACTGTCAGTGTCTGTGTCACTATATAATGATGGGAGTTATGCTGTATCACTGTCGGTGTCTGTGTCACTATATAATGATGGGAGTTATGCTGTATCACTGTCGGTGTCTGTGTCACTATATAATGATGGGAGTTATGCTGTATCACTGTCGGTGTCTGTGTCACTATATAATGATGGGAGTTATGCTGTATTACCGTCGGCGTCTGTGTCACTATATAGTGATGGGAGTCATGCTGTATCACTGTCAGTGTCTGTGTCACTATATAATGATGGGAGTCATGCTGTATCACTGTCAGTGTCTGTGTCACTATATAATGATGGGAGTTATGCTGTATCACTGTCGGTGTCTGTGTCACTATATAATGATGGGAGTTATGCTGTATTACCGTCGGCGTCTGTGTCACTATATAGTGATGGGAGTTATGCTGTATCACTGTCGGTGTCTGTCACTATATAGTGATGGGAGTTATGCTGTATCACTGTCGGTGTCTGTCACTATATAGTGATGGGAGTTATGCTGTATCACTGTCGGTGTCTGTCACTATATAGTGATGGGAGTTATGCTGTATCACTGTCGGTGTCTGTGTCACTATATAATGATGGGAGTTATGCTGTATCACTGTCGGTGTCTGTGTCACTATATAATGATGGGAGTTATGCTGTATCACTGTCGGTGTCTGTGTCACTATATAATGATGGGAGTTATGCTGTATCACTGTCGGTGTCTGTGTCACTATATAATGATGGGAGTTATGCTGTATCACTGTCGGTGTCTGTCACTATATAATGATGGGAGTTATGCTGTATCACTGTCGGTGTCTGTCACTATATAGTGATGGGAGTTATGCTGTATCACTGTCGGTGTCTGTGTCACTATATAGTGATGGGAGTTATGCTGTATCACTGTCGGTGTCTGTCACTATATAATGATGGGAGTTATGCTGTATCACTGTCGGTGTCTGTCACTATATAGTGATGGGAGTTATGCTGTATCACTGTCGGTGTCTGTGTCACTATATAATGATGGGAGTCATGCTGTATCGCTGCCAGTGTCTGTGTCACTATATAATGATGGGAGTTATGCTGTATCACTGTCGGTGTCTGTGTCACTATATAATGATGGGAGTTATGCTGTATCACTGTCGGTGTCTGTCACTATATAATGATGGGAGTTATGCTGTATCACTGTCGGTGTCTGTCACTATATAATGATGGGAGTTATGCTGTATCACTGTCGGTGTCTGTCACTATATAGTGATGGGAGTTATGCTGTATCACTGTCGGTGTCTGTGTCACTATATAATGATGGGAGTCATGCTGTATCGCTGCCAGTGTCTGTGTCACTATATAATGATGGGAGTTATGCTGTATCACTGTCGGTGTCTGTGTCACTATATAATGATGGGAGTTATGCTGTATCACTGTCGGTGTCTGTCACTATATAATGATGGGAGTTATGCTGTATCACTGTCGGTGTCTGTCTCACTATATAATGATGGGAGTTATGCTGTATCACTGTCGGTGTCTGTCACTATATAGTGATGGGAGTTATGCTGTATCACTGTCGGTGTCTGTGTCACTATATAATGATGGGAGTCATGCTGTATCGCTGCCAGTGTCTGTGTCACTATATAATGATGGGAGTTATGCTGTATCACTGTCGGTGTCTGTGTCACTATATAATGATGGGAGTTATGCTGTATCACTGTCGGTGTCTGTCACTATATAATGATGGGAGTTATGCTGTATCACTGTCGGTGTCTGTCACTATATAATGATGGGAGTTATGCTGTATCACTGTCGGTGTCTGTGTCACTATATAATGATGGGAGTCATGCTGTATCACTGTCAGTGTCTGTGTCACTATATAATGATGGGAGTTATGCTGTATCACTGTCGGTGTCTGTGTCACTATATAATGATGGGAGTTATGCTGTATCACTGCCAGTGTCTGTGTCACTATATAATGATGGGAGTTATGCTGTATCACTGTCGGTGTCTGTGTCACTATATAATGATGGGAGTTATGCTGTATCACTGTCGGTGTCTGTCACTATATAATGATGGGAGTCATGCTGTACAACCACAATTCTCTATTTTTTGTGTAAATAAAATGAGCAAGCTAAGACTCTACTTTACACAAACCCCCATGATGGAGCTGGGGGGCGGGGGGGTCGTCACACCACTGGTTAATTACAGAGGGAAATGTTCAATCATTAACAAAGAGCCAGAGATTATTAATCAGCACAGCTTATTACATCAGTGAAAGCTGCTCATCTAGTTAATATAGAAGCCAGATAGACGAAGAAATAAAATTAAAAAAAACAGAGCCCAACAGCTCCCAGGAGGCCGGAAGCCCTGGCTCCTAAAATGCCTACTGCTGGCTCCTGACTTTTTTTTATTGTTTTGCATTGAACTGATGTACCATTTCCCTGGCTTCTAGCATAACTTGGCTGGCTCCTCGATTTCCTGTATTACGGCCTGACTTAGCATATTCCAGAGATAATGAATTTATTTAAACTTCCACTTATCAAGCAGGAATGTGCATATCAAGGTTTACACAACTTATACAGCATGTAGTAAAACAGGAGAAATTTATACCCTACAACTGGTCAAGTTAGACAAATTATTGCCAGGTGTTGCACGGCGAGCACGCCGTAGAGAGTCATTATAACGGCGCACATCAAAACGTTGCTTGCACATAACGACGGCCGTCTCAGAGCACACCTTGCAAGCGTTCCACGCCCTGGCCACGCTGGAGGCGGAGTGTCAGTGCCATCGGGCCTTGTACGGTTTATACAAAAGGGATAAAAAGCTCAAGGCCAACTCCTATCAGGCTCAGCAAGGCCTCATGGGGGGGGGGGGGGGTCACGTTGAACCCAGACTCCTGCCAGTTACAATTTCCTGTATATCGCGTAACAAGCGAGCCATGTGGGGCGCTAAGAATCTGCCGTTTAAAGTGAGACTAGGGTTTCCACCTGGCCGGTATTGTACTGGCAGGCCGGTAAAAAATTGGCTTCAGGCCAATGGTAAGTCTATGGAGACAGTACCAAGGCCGGTATTTTATTATTATTTTTTTTATTTTTTGAAGAAAAGGTGGCGACGCTAAGTGAGCCCGTGAGGAGCGGTTCTAGTTTCCGCTATATTCACATTGTAATTCACACGGCGTTCCCTTCCCATTTCCGGCCTGTTTGCAGTTATAGCGGTTTTACTGCTAACTGACACTAGATCTTATCATGATCTCCTGCCCTGACTCATTATGACAGATGGGTAGCAACAAGACAAACCCCAAATCCCTGGCTTCTAAAAGTAACAAGGCTGGCTCACAGAAAGGAGTCAAGCTCTGGGTTTATAAAAATGTTGTGCTGTAAATATGAAAGAAAAAAGAAATTAAATAAAAATGTTGTACTGTTTTAGAACATAAAGCGGTAAATACTTCTAAGATGAATATAAAGGACTTATTAAAAAAAAGTTCATTTTTATAAATAGCAAACTAAGAAAAAAAAAAAAAGAAAAGTTTAAAAACATAATGCATAGATAAAGGCTTTTTGGTCATAAATACCCATGCAGGGCTGAATAGGAGAACAGGCTCAAGGAGGCTTGTTCTTATAGATGTGGCTGAACAATACAGACATTCATATTCATCTTATAGATAGAAAGTATCTAGATGTTGTACTGAACTCAGTGTGGATAAATCCAAAGGTGCGACACTGTACCCATACTACAGCAAACTGGTACAGTGACACACTCCTCCGGTGTGTGGTGTACATTAACAAGCGACTGTATCAACTTAACATCACTTATACTGTGAATGCAGAGAATCAAAAATAATAATATTAGATTTGTCCTGCTTATGGCATCACCGGTGGCCTGATGATCTGCTTTTTTCAGTGGGTAAAAGAATAGTGCTGCCTATCTAGCCACAAGGTGATGATGTCATTAACAGGAGATGGCACAGCCACATTTGTTTCTTTTGTTTGTTTGTTTTTTTAAAAGTCTGGGTTTTTTTGCTCTTAATATATGCGTTTTCTTACAATTCTGTCAAAACAATGTACAGATAATTGGTCATCATTTTTTTTTTTATTCTCTACATTCACAGTATAAGCCACGCCAACATTTCCAGAATCTCTGTAACATTAATCATAGAGAACAAATAATTTACAGAGAATAAACTTGTAGGGTCTCCAAGAGTTTTTGGTGTACCCAGTCTCTCCTAGTGCACAGCTCTATATCAACAACTGTATCCAGTGAATAACACATCGGCACTCTTGATGTGAAGTAAGCTGTAGACTGGTTTAAAAAGCAAAAGTGTATTTGGGTCCCTAGTCCCAATTTAAAAAAAAAAAAAAAAAAAAAAACACATGCTACCAAGTTATACAGATTGTTTATTCGTATGGACTTTTTTGCCCAATAGAGACACAAATGCATGGCACAAATAACTTAAGGGGGTCATGTACTAAACAAGTGCAGTGGGGGGAAAAAAGTAGGTAAAACATGAGTAAGGAGCAATTTGCGACTATTTGTAACATTCTGCGCTTGTTTTCCCTGATTTGCGCCACTTACGTTTATTTTTATTTAGCGCGCATTTTATTCGATTTGCGCACGCTAACGAGTTTTGCGAATATTTTGTGAAAAATAATTCTTATTTGCGTGTGAAAATTCCACCAGCTTTTAGCGAGCGCTATCAAAAGAGGTAGGAAAAATATTGGTAAAATTTCCGTTTTTATTCGCAATTTGCTCGTATGTACTATCGGAGTGTTAAATGTTTAGTACATTGCAATAGGAGCAAAGCGCAAAAATAGTTTTGCAACATAAATATATTTGCGTTTTTTTAGTACATGCCCCTCTATGTTTGCTTTTCCACAAGTTGACAGTTTGGCTTTGGGTCCAGAGTACGGATGTGATTTTGATTTTCACTGGATATAGTTTGGGCCCCGCGCTCTATATTTGCAAATTACAAAGAAGGGAGTCGGTATACAAATAATAATTTATTAAAAAGTACAGGAGATAACAAAAAAAGAAAATAAAGAGTATAACACCATGCAGTAACTGTTCAACAAAACATGCGAGAGTTCAGGATGCCAGTAAGGCCCGAACTTGTTCAGATGTCAGGCATACAATGTGTACCTCAGTCCTGGTGAGAAAAGTAACTAAACAGTTCCATTTAAAACTCTTGGTGGACTTCATCTCCCACACGACGCTGGAGGAGTATTATGGGAGATGGTAGGCCATCGGCAGCTAGAGGGCTAAGTATGTATCATAGTGCTGGGAGCTTGAAAGATCAGCATTTGGAGAGCTCTGCTCATACAGTAACGTTCCCTATCACCTACCCAAGCGGTGGGACCACAACCACCATTCATCTCTGACATTTCGATAGGGCGGCCATGATACAGGTGTAGCCCCATCAGGTCTTGCTCCAGGGTCCAAGCTGGAAGTCTATGCTTTACTTGGTTACCAGACTTTGGGGATTAGTATAGTTATCATTCACAGATCCCTGTAAATTCGAGTGACCCTCAATACAATAATACGGTATCAATAATATAAAAAAGGAAAAAAAACACACCAAAAAAACAGGGAAGAAAACTTCTTGGAATGTATACATTGGAACAGTCAGTCAACTCCCACAACTACCTGCCATCCATAGCATAACGGAGGAGAACAAAAAATTAAAAAAGAGTCCAAATCCATCCGGAGACATGCAGAGTGACCGAGACAGGTACAGAGTGCGGATATAACACTTGGCTGGGTGATAAATTGGATGAGATGAATGGGAGTTATAGGGTCCCCCAGATATCAGGGTTGTGGGGATAGTGCTCTTTGGTTAATGGAGGGGGATTTAAAAGGCTGTAATAATAACAGTATAGAGGATCCGACAATCATGTGAAAATGAACCCAGGCCCCAGGTGCCCCAGTGACCGATTCAACACATTTCTGTAGCTTATAAGAGCCATTCAGTCCTATTCAATAGCCAGCGTGGTTATAGGAGCCAGGCCGTCCAATTCAAGAGCCAGCCTGGTTATAGGAGCCAGGCAGTCCAATTCAATAGCCAGCGTGGTTATAAGAGCCAGGCAGTCCAAATTCAAGAACCAGCCTGGTTATAGGAGCCAGGCCGTCCAATTCAAGAGCCAGCGTGGTTATAGGAGCCAGGCCGTCCAATTCAAGAGCCAGCGTGGTTATAGGA
>CM069859.1:12828055-12903055 GCA_036172795.1 Pelodytes ibericus
GCTTACAATCTAGAGGAACAGACTAATACATGAGGCAGAGAGCCCTGCTCGCAGAGCTTACAATCTAGAGGAACAGACTGATACATGAGGCAGAGAGCCCTGCTCGCAGAGCTTACAATCTAGAGGAACAGACTGATACATGAGGCAGAGAGCCCTGCTCGCAGAGCTTACAATCTAGAGGGACAGACTGATACATGAGGTAGAGAGCCCTGCTCACAGAGCTTACAATCTAGAGGAACAGACTGGTACATGAGGCAGAGAGCCCTGCTCGCAGAGCTTACAATCTAGAGGGACAGACTGGTACATGAGGTAGAGAGCCCTGCTCACACAGCTTACAATCTAGAGGGACAGACTGATACATGAGGTAGAGAGCCCTGCTCGCAGAGCTTACAATCTAGAGGGACAGACTGATACATGAGGTAGAGAGCCCTGCTCACAGAGCTTACAATCTAGAGGAACAGACTGATACATGAGGTAGAGAGCCCTGCTCGCAGAGCTTACAATCTAGAGGGACAGACTGATACATGAGGTAGAGAGCCCTGCTCGCAGAGCTTATAATCTAGAGGAACAGACTGGTACATGAGGTAGAGAGCCCTGCTCGCAGAGCTTACAATCTAGAGGAACAGACTGATACATGAGGCAGAGAGCCCTGCTCACAGAGCTTACAATCTAGAGGGACAGACTGATACATGAGGCAGAGAGCACTGCTCGCAGAGCTTACAATCTAGAGGGACAGACTGATACATGAGGTAGAGAGCCCTGCTCGCAGAGCTTATAATCTAGAGGAACAGACTGGTACATGAGGTAGAGAGCCCTGCTCGCAGAGCTTATAATCTAGAGGAACAGACTGGTACATGAGGTAGAGAGCCCTGCTCGCAGAGCTTACAATCTAGAGGGACAGACTGATACATGAGGTAGAGAGCCCGACACGTAGAGCTTACAATCTAGAGGAACAGACAGATACATGAGGTAGAGAGCCCTGCTCACAGAGCTTACAATCTAGAGGAACAGACAGATACATGAGGTAGAGAGCCCTGCTCACAGAGCTTACAATCTAGAGGAACAGACTGGTACATGAGGTAGAGAGCCCTGCTCGCAGAGCTTACAATCTAGAGGGACAGACTGATACATGAGGTAGAGAGCCCTGCTCGCAGAGCTTACAATCTAGAGGAACAGACTAATACATGAGGTAGAAAGCCCTGCTCGCAGAGCTTACAATCTAGATAAAAGGGAATTACAGACAGTGTTATATGAACAGACAGACTGATACATGAGGCAGAGAGCCCTGCACGTAGAGCTTACAATCTAGAGGAACAGACTGATACATGAGGTAGGGAGCCCTGAGATTACAATCTAGAGTCATCAATTTAGCACAGTAAAGGGCAGTAAACCCCAGCTTATTTTCTGTATGTTGTGTGCTTATTATATGTAAAAACAAGCTACAGTTTTCCTGTAGTTTTACATTGAAAATAATTTCAGCGGGGCTTCTAAATTCAGTGACATTCCAATAAGGTGGGGCTTGGAGAGATGGGCGGGGCTTCTAAATTCAGTGACATTCCAATAAGGAGGGGCTTGGAGAGATGGGCGGGGCTTCTAAATTCAGTGACATTCCAATAAGGTGGGGCTTGGAGAGATGGGCGGGGCTTCTAAATTCAGTGACATTCCAATAAGGAGGGGCTTGGAGAGATGGGCGGGGCTTCTAAATTCAGTGACATTCCAATAAGGTGGGGCTTGGAGAGATGGGCAGAAGTGTTGCTATAGCAACTGCAGTAATAACTCAATTACAATTCATATGCCGTCTTTATGTGGGAAATTAGTCCTCCCCACCCCCTCAATTCTTTAGATTAGACATATCTGCACCTTTAAAAAAGGATAGTTACTTCATGGGTGGGCTGCACTTATAGGATATATCTGGGAAAGAGGGGCTGTATTCCCCGTCTGAATTTCCTCTGAAATGCCCCATCAATAATTTAATTAGTTTTATAGATACAGTCAGAGCACATGGTCCACAGAGAGGGGCGGGGGATGCTATTCCCAGTATGGGTGCTCTTAATTAAATAAATGCCATTATACCTACGGAAAGCCCCGTGGTGACATAGACACATAGGAAGTGACCTGGGAAATGTATCAGGTCTCAGTGTATACAGAGTTTAGAGATCACCCGATCTTCCTTCCACCTCGCAGGTCATTCTAATTCAGAAACCGCAGTATGAATAACAAGCCAGACTCGGAAACTTGGTGGTTGATCTGGATCCATTTTTTTTTTTTGCCAATAACTTTTAAGAATGAATAATTGGAATAAAGCATTACAGATCAGGTGCGGAGGGCTCTTTAGAGATCTAAACAGGAGAACATACCCAATTTTTATTATATTGGTGTTTAATAGTCCCTTTAAAGTCTAGGAATGCAGGTTCAAAAAGGGAAACAGATTTATTAGATATATATTGTATTGTGTGTATATTCTATTCATACACCTTTCTGCACAATAATCCCCAAGATCTGACCAACCAACAAAGCCCTTTCTAACTAGTTTTTGTTCACGTTGAAAAGTATGTATCAGTGCGTATGCACAGATCAAACGTGCACACAGGGAGTATTACTTTATCCAGCAGGATAATAAACAGAGACTGCTAACGCAGCAGGAGTTCTTATTAAATTCCTGTGTGCATTACAGTCAGGTGACAGAAAAACACAAACAACTGTCAGCACACGGAGCTGGAGATCTCGTGAGATACAGCGGCCCAGCCACACACACACAATAAGCAGACTGTATGTTCACACACACGTCCCAGGGCTGTTTTTCTATCCTTAGGTCTGACAATCAAAACAGCCGATATCTCATCCCATAACATTACCCCTACTCAACAAGACTTTAAAAAAAAAAAAAAATACTCTGGCACGCCCATCTTGCCAGGACTATGGTTCCCATGGCTCTCAGCCAGCTTTTTGTAGTAGACTGGGGGCAGGCCCATTTTTTACTTTTCTCGCAATGCATCGACTGTGCTAGTGTCTAGATGCGCTCTGCCTCAACTGGGAGGCAGTACGGCGGGCAATCCAGTGGGTATCCCAAGCAGTGGCATAGGATCCTTTACAGTAGGTATCTTTAAGACTTTCTAACCTGTTTAAGGATCCCTTTGTGTATTGTATGTAACTACAGGTCATTGTAGTAGCATCCCTTATAATATTTTAATGCAACCAGGAGCAGGTCTGCTACAGACCTCTCTATCCCCCCCCCCGCTGGTGTCTCAGGCAAACCGTATTTAGGCGACTGCGCTCCTTTAAAAGGGTCAACGAAAAACTGTTTTAAACCCTGCTCCCCCTAAGTAAGCCAGACGTGGATCTTTACAGATACATACGGGTTTACTCGCTGCTCTGCCTCTGCTATAAGGCAGAGCATGTCGGGGGGGGGGGGGCAACATCCAATCAGGGCGGGGGCTCGCAGAAGCTAATCTGATCAAGGTCTAAATAGAGCGGGGGGGGGGGGGGTCTCCCTCTCCTTAAAAGGTATTACCCATTTGTATTTAAAAAGGAATATGTAGAACACCTGGTATGGCTGCTTGATGGTTAGGGAACCACACCAGGTGTACATATTCTTAATTAAATACAACTGGGTAATCCCTAAATCCTGGAGCGTTGGGGGGTCCAGGATTTAGGTTTGAGAAACACTTCTCTATCAGATAGAGAGTTGCCAGTCATACCTTAGAAGGATAAAATGGCATGGACTTTCAAAAATACCTGCCACTTACATCAAAAGCACAAATAAAATGTAAAAAAAAAAATATATATATATATTTTGTTGGTCTTTAAACAGTTATATTGAAAATGGAAGAATTTACTGACCAATGCCAGGTCATTCTCAACTGCACCAAGCTTCCTGCGGCCAAGGAGCACGCCACAGCTCCAAAACCCAACACGCATAAAAAGAATAATCCAAACCATTAAATCTGTTGACAAAAACAACTCTTGAATGAACGGTAGCGGTACCCAGCACAATGCAGCCATTACGGCCAGCAAAGCCACCGCTTAGCAAGTTACAATGGACGGCTTTGAAAAGATTAATAAACTGCACGCCAGTAAAGCTCTGCCATTGCATTTTTAACATATTTCTCAGGATAAATATTAGTTTGGAGTCAGCCTAATCAGGGAACAAAAGTTGCTAAAGCTGCAATTTTTTTTTTTTTTTAATAGTAATTAAAAACAATTTTATTAAAATTTTACATTTATTTTTTTCGTTTACTGTTCCAAAAAGTCATTTGTGAATTGTTGGAAAAGGTCTCTGAATTAGTGAATTTTTCCAACTTTTCTAATTTGACCACAAGTTTGAAATTCCCCTCAATTTTTTTAATGTATTGCATTTTAAATAATACTTTTGTTTGGCTTTGAAAAGTAACCTTTTAAGGCAAAAAAAGGTTGGGGACTGAAAAAATATTATGGGCTCACATTGCCTTTAGAAAAAAGAATATATATATTTTTGTTGTTTATTATATAGAAGAAAAAAACATTGTATTTTTTTTTTTTACAATGAGTCTCCTGTGGGATCAAATTACATGTATTTTTACCCGTGGTTCAATTTGATCTATACATTCCTAACTTCTCTTTGACAGTCACTAACAGAGACACTGGGGCTCATATATAAAAAGTAGTGGAGTGGTCATCGTAATCCCCTATATCGAAGTTGCAGTAAAATTTAGGAGATCGTTTTGTATGTTTTTTTGTTTTAAATGTAACGACTGTAAAATTAGAGGAGGTTCTATAAATTAGAGAAGTAATCACTGCCTGCATTAAAAAGACCAAGGATCACCTGCTGATGTAAGACCAGTAGAATGAGTGGTAAGGGGGTTTGTACAAGAGTCTGGAATCCTCCTCGAATTAGTAACCAGAATGCACGGTACAAGTGAAATGGATGGGCACAAAAAAATAGGACAAATTAAATGAATGTAGTTCTGGATAGGGTGAACCAAGCCCCCCCTCGGTCTTCCCAAATGGAGGAGAAGCCAGAGTACGGTTTTGTCTTTTGGAAAGGAAGAGGGAGGACAGGCAAGTTGGCAGCATGAGCGAAATGAATAGGACGCACATGGTACCTGAATCTTTATGAACGACTAAAATCATCTCTACACAGGAGAGATATAACCGTACTTTCAGCCAAGTATAAAAGCAACATATCCGGCATTTTACTACAGTGCCACTTTCTGTAGTTCAGTAAGGAGTGTGAAAACTGGTATAAAATATATTTATTAGCCAAGTATAAATTGTAGCAAAAGTGGAGAAAGCAGCATACCCGACGCATTTTACATTCGGCATCACTGACTGCTCCGTATAGCTATAGGGCTCAATAAAAGGTAACTCTGATCTTACCGGCGGCTGAACCGCGCATGTGCACAATCCCTGAAATCACACTCTGAATCATGGCGCGGTCACGGTCAGCGTAATTTGAATTGTCTGTTCTGACGCTAGTAGGATCGGAGTTTCTGTTTAGAATCTTTGTTCTGTATAGCTCTATAAGGGGGAGAACATGTTGTTTAGAATCTTTGCTCTGTATAGCTCTATCAGGGGGAGGACATGTTGTTTAGAATCTTTGCTCTGTATAGCTCGATCAGGAGCAGAAATGTGGTTTACTATCTTTGCTCTGTATAGCTCCCTCAGGGGGTGGACATGCTGTTTATTATCTTTTCCTTGTATAGCTCTATCAGGGGGTGGACATGTTGTTTAGAGTCTTTGCTCTGTATAGTTTTATCAGGGGGCGGACATGTTTACAATCTTTGCTCTGTATAGCTTTATCAGGGGGCGGACATGTTGTTTAGAATATTTGCTCTGTATAGCTCTATCAGGGGCAGACATGTTGTTGTTTAGAATCTTTGCTCTGTATAGCTCTATCGGAGGGCAGACATGTTGTTTATAATCTTTGCTCTGTATAGCTTTATCAGGGGGTGGACATGTTGTTTAGAATCTTTGGTCTGTATAGCTCTATCAGGGCAGACATGTTGTTTAGAATCTTTGCTCTATATAGCTCTTTCAGGGGGCGGCCATGTTGTTTAGAATCTTTGGTCAGATCTTCCTTCATCTGATCCAAAATCTAAACATGTAAGTGGATAGATGTATGCACAGATGTGTAAAACATTAGGAATTGAATTATGTGTAGGTTGAAATGTATCCCCCCCCCCCCGGGGGTGAAGTCTTTATTTACCTAGTGTCCTCCACCATCCAACTCATTTACAAAAGCATCCTGAATGCATTGATTGGCAGGTGCTGACAGAGATAATAATATTCTATTAAGTTTATTTTAAAAATAAAAAAAATTAAAAAGCCGCTCAGCGACAAACCTCTAAATGAGCCGATAGAAAGCGTAAAAGGCTTTTCACCCTGGGACTGGAACAGAGGAAGAGAAAACATTCACAGATTCACGTTATGAATTATTTACACACAATGCTTTCTACAACAATTAGGGCAGGAATCCAGCCAGCGCCTCCGAAATACAATGGATATAATATATAATACACTGCGAGGGATGTATACCCTTTATATACACATGGGGCGGCCATCTTCTGCAGTGCGGGGGGGGGGGGGGGGGCAGTGATCATTGTAATGAAGATATTAAAATAAAAAAAACACAAACACACTTCAGAGACAAAAATAACAAAACAAAAAAGCACACACCTACCCGGCAGAGGCGACACCAAGTGTCACAGACAAGAATGTGCTGACAACACGTAGCAAGTCCTGACAAGAGTCAAGACAAAGGGAATAATGTATGTAAACAACATATACTCTTAACCTCATGCCACCCGGTCTCTTACCTGCGTGCTAGGCTTCCCACTTAAAGGGACAGTCGCACCTACTGTGCTGGGATTTACTTTTAGTAAAAGTGCTTGGTCATGTAACCTAAACAAACAGATTTGGTCTGCTCAGCTTCTTCCTCGACTTCCCGGTCTGCTAAACACTGCAAATCAAGTGAAATAAATAGGAGTTATTGCTGCTTCTGCCTCTCTCTCCTTGTTGGCTGTCAGTGAATTTAGAAGCCCCGCCCATCTCTCTAAGCCCCTCCTTCTTGGAATGTCACTGAATTTAGAAGCCCCGGAGAAATTATTTTCAACAGAGAACTGGAAATAGTGCATAGTGCAAAGTGAAATAAGTGACTTTCACATTTATCAGAAAAATGCACAAAATCCGGTCAACAAAATGAGGCTGAGCTGCTCCATTAAAGGGGATGGGACACTTCATCGCGGCTGCATTCGCGCAGCCGCTTCACCGCCGTCACTTCACCACAAGACAGCTCGTCACGGATATTTCATCGCTAAAGGTGAGTTTTAATGTGTTAGAGTTAGAAGATAGAGTGTTAGAATTAGAATTTTAGTATTGGGGTTAAGGGTGGTTAGAATTAGTTTTTAGGGTTCGGGGTTAATTTTAGTATTAGGGTTTAGGGGGTTAATTTTAGTATTAGGGTTAAGGGGGTTAGTATTAGGGTTTAGGGGGTTAGTATTAGGGTTCGGGTGGGGCACTTTGGGGGGGGGGAATTCATTTATTAGGGGGGTTATTTTATTTTTACTTGTACATTTGTAAGAGCTGACAGTTCAGCGCTGAACTGTCAGCTCTTACATAGCCGCGTCCGCGATGAAACGGCTGCGTTATTCTTCATTGCTGACAGTTCAGCGTTCTAAATGCCGCACTGAACTGTCGGCGATGAAGCCGCGGCGATGAAGTGTCCTAGACCCCCTTTAAAGACTCATAGCATTATATGCAGACTCCATAATCCGGTCCATAAACAAACCTTATATCGGAGCAGGATGAGGTCATCATAGGTACCGTATATATATATATTATATATATAAATAAATAATTTAGAGTATTTCAGGGAACTGAGATGGGATTGGTTTTAAGCAATATTGGAGATTTTTTCCAACTCAGCTACTTGGCCTTTAAGGGACACTAAACGTTATTTTTCACTTGTGTTTCTAATATAGAAGTACACATGAAAAGTCCATTGTCCCCAGTATGTGGATAAACTGGCGTGTACGTGTGATAGTATGTGTGATAGTACGTGTGATAGTACGTGTGATAGTACGTGTGATAGTACGTGTGATAGTACGTGTGATAGTACGTCTGATTGATAGTACGTCTGATTGATAGTACGTCTGATTGATAGTACGTCTGATTGATAGTACGTCTGATTGATAGTACGTCTGATTGATAGTACGTCTGATAGTACGTCTGATAGTACGTCTGATAGTACGTCTGATAGTACGTCTGATAGTACGTCTGATAGTACGTCTGATAGTACGTCTGATAGTACGTGTGATAGTACGTGTGATAGTACGTGTGATAGTACGTGTGATAGTACGTGTGATAGTACGTGTGATAGTACACGCCAGTTTATCCTCTGACCGGCAGTGGCCATGTTTCCATAGAAAGCAGGCAGCCGTCTGGTCAGCGACCGGCTCTCGCTGCTAGCGCCTTAACTAGGTCCAGGGGGATCCCATGCAAAAACGAGGGTGTGCTAGCAGCGAGAGACCCTCACATTCAGCTGTCAGAGCGGAGCGAGCCCCCACTCGGATTGGCTGTGCTCATGCTGACGTTTGTCAGCACACGACAACCGGGTACTGCTGTGTCTCGCATGTGAGACACAGCAGATAGATAACCCCGCGTGTGTCTATTAAGATACAAGTCGGGTTTAATTAATTGACCCGGAACATGTTTTATTTAACCCTTGCTTCCTTCAAGGAATGTGTAATGCTCCTTTAAGTTTAAAAATTACCGTCTTAATTCCCTGCAATGCTCTCTTTATGGGGTAGACTTTTTAGATAACTCCCAGGTACTCATGACAGATTGCCGCAGGTAAATAATACAATTTGCCCTGTGTCGCTGACCTGTGAACTTTTTACAAGTTATTTTTCTATCACGTTTTGGTTTAAACCTGGATTAGAGCGACTGCATCAAGTGGCCTATACATTGGGTCAGTAGAATTGCAAGAAAAATGCATCAATTAAGAGAAAAATGGATTTTAATTGTGTCTGGGGAGTCTCCTGCTTATGACATCACCCTGTGGCAGGATATGCAAATTAAACATTTCCCCCTGAAAGGTGACACATAAAAAAATAAAAAAAATAATATAAAATATAATAAATAATAATAAAAAAAAAACACATTATTTCCTCTTAAAATGTATTAATTTCCATGGAGTTCTGCTAACACATATAGAAATCACCATTTAAGCAATGTTTAGGTGACAGAGTCCCTTTAATGGTGGATATATATCAAGCACTAGGATACCGCACTGCGTCTAAGTGGTTTGTGGAGGCGCGCCCCTATGGGTCTAGCATATAGGGTTGCCACCTGGCCAGTATTTTGCCAATGTCAAGTCTATGGAGACTTTACTGGGCTCTACCAGAAAGACGGGGGTCAGACAAATAACCAGGCCTAAACAAAAACATTCAATGAACCAGCAAAACAGAGCCAGCTTATTAAAAAACACAAAGCTTTATCATTAATACAACATGCTACAGCAATCTACAAACCCACAGCGACTCATTACCAGGTCAGGTGCATGCTGGGATTCCTCTCCGGAGCATGCAAAACAGATGATGCAAGCGCAACTTGTTATTAATATAAATTGCTGAGCTGTTTCAAGACAAACGTTTACGCAACAACAACAACAAAATGCTGCGGTGTTCAACAAATAGGATATTCCCCCCCGGTTCACTTTGGCCATTAGAGCCAAGATCATCCACACACAGCACCCCCTGCATCTCCTATTCCTTCCTCTACTGGTGGATTAAAAAAAAAAGGGAGCTCTATGGGAGATCTGTGCAGGGTATTGCCATTGGAGGTCTGCCCTTAGACCAGATGGAAATACCACTGGGGAGGGCTGGCAACTTTTGGCCCATGGTGCAACTTTGTCAGCCTACCTGTTATCAATGGAGACATTGGCAAGTTAGATATACTGACCGATAAGGTACAAAGATTGATAGACAGACAAACAAACAAGACAATTGGATACAAAGTGATACCCCCTGGGGAATTTAGAAGTGACAATTGTTGCAGTTCCAGCCCATTGAGCAAGATAAGAGAAGGGCTTGACAAATCCCCGGAGCCAGGGCTCCAATAAGCATCGCCTCCCTGGCTACTAAACTTTAGTAGCCTGGCTCCTGATTTGGTCTGTTTGATGCCTAACGTGTACAAAGTCTTGGGTAAGAGGGCAGAATTGGGGGGGGGGGGGGGGTAATAACCTCCCTGGGGTTGTATTATGGTGAGCTCAGTTTTACACCAAAACAAATATATCCATAATCCATGTGGGAGGAGGAAATAAATGATATTAAAATGAAATGGTTATATTCTCTGTGTTCAAATTCTACATCCAAAACGTCAGATATTACCACAATAAGAATTTAGGTTTATCCTTTCCTACAAATAAATAAACACAGGTAGGTTCACACAGGAGAGCAGGTCAAAAATTCAGTGACTGCGAGTGAATAATGTATGTGCATAAAAAGCAGAGACCAAATTAGTGCCGTCCTCAATGCTGGTCTCAGCCGCTCCAATTACAGAGCAGACTGTCAGCATTCAGCGCCGGTAAGGTGGGTGGGAGCAGACTGTCAGCATTCAGCGCCGGTAAGGTGGGTGCAGACTGTCAGCATTCAGCGCCGGTAAGGTGGGTGCAGACTGTCAGCATTCAGCGCCGGTAAGGTGGGTGGGAGCAGACTGTCAGCATTCAGCGCCGGTAAGGAAGGTGGGAGCAGACTGTCAGCATTCAGCGCCGGTAAGGTGGGTGGGAGCAGACTGTCAGCATTCAGCGCCGGTAAGGAAGGTGGGAGCAGACTGTCAGCATTCAGCGCCGGTAAGGTGGGTGGGAGCAGACTGTCAGCATTCAGCGCCGGTAAGGTGGGTGGGAGCAGACTGTCAGCATTCAGCGCCGGTAAGGTGGGTGGGAGCAGACTGTCGGCATTCAGCGCCGGTAAGGTGGGTGGGAGCAGACTGTCAGCATTCAGCGCCGGTAAGGTGGGTGCAGACTGTCAGCATTCAGCGCCGGTAAGGTGGGTGCAGACTGTCAGCATTCAGCGCCGGTAAGGTGGGTGGGAGCAGACTGTCAGCATTCAGCGCCGGTAAGGAAGGTGGGAGCAGACTGTCAGCATTCAGCGCCGGTAAGGTGGGTGGGAGCAGACTGTCAGCATTCAGCGCCGGTAAGGAAGGTGGGAGCAGACTGTCAGCATTCAGCGCCGGTAAGGTGGGTGGGAGCAGACTGTCAGCATTCAGCGCCGGTAAGGTGGGTGGGAGCAGACTGTCAGCATTCAGCGCCGGTAAGGTGGGTGGGAGCAGACTGTCGGCATTCAGCGCCGGTAAGGTGGTTGGGAGCAGACTGTCAGCATTCAGCGCCGGTAAGGTGGGTGGGAGCAGACTGTCAGCATTCAGCGACGGTAAGGAGGGTGGGAGCAGACTGTCAGCATTCAGCGCCGGTAAGGAAGGTGGGAGCAGACTGTCAGCATTCAGCGCCGGTAAGGTGGGTGGGAGCAGACTGTCAGCATTCAGTGCCGGTAAGGAGGGTGGGAGCAGACTGTCAGCATTCAGCGCCGTTAAGGAAGGTGGGAGCAGACTGTCAGCATTCAGCGCCGGTAAGGAAGGTGGGAGCAGACTGTCAGCATTCAGCGCCGGTAAGGAAGGTGGGAGCAGACTGTCAGCATTCAGCGCCGGTAAGGTGGGTGGGAGCAGACTGTCAGCATTCAGCGCCGGTAAGGAAGGTGGGAGCAGACTGTCAGCATTCAGTGCCGGTAAGGAAGGTGGGAGCAGACTGTCGGCATTCAGTGCCGGTAAGGTGGGTGGGAGCAGACTGTCAGCATTCAGCGCCGGTAAGGTGGGTGGGAGCAGACTGTCAGCATTCAGCGCCGGTAAGGAAGGTGGGAGCAGACTGTCGGCATTCAGCGCCGGTAAGGTGGGTGGGAGCAGACTGTCAGCATTCAGCGCCGGTAAGGAGGGTGGGAGCAGACTGTCGGCATTCAGTGCCGGTAAGGTGGGTGGGAGCAGACTGTCAGCATTCAGTGCCGGTAAGGTGGGTGGGAGCAGACTGTCAGCATTCAGCCCCACCGTTTAAACTATACATCTCTCAATTTAACCATACATTATTCAGGCCAAACCTGGTGAGTTTCTCCTGTTAAGCAAACCTACCAGGCCCTAACTGGAGAGATAAATGTCCATCTCACCTTCTAGTGAATAGCCCACCGTGTGCATTTGTAATTACATGGGGAGGGTCTAAGGACATTGGGGGTTATGTATAAATATTGGCAATTTTTGTTTTCAATATATGACTTTTTATTCCCACGTTGTGACTTCAGTCTAGATATCACCAGATTTGGGCTGGTTGGGGAATTGTAGTCCAATATTTATTTATTTTTTTATACATAGCTGGACACAAAATTCTTATTAATTACATTGCTTATTTTGCCGCAAGTTGCGCACTGTGGCTTTTTCAGGCAGAAAATATTTTTATACTTCCAAGTTACAATCAATTGTGACTTGGAATTTAAAAAAAATAAAATAAAATAAAAAATAAAAAACACCACTGTTTGCATTTGAATTAACATCATCCAGGGTTTATTTTAAATAACCTTGGTATACTGCGCCATTCAACGCCTCACTGGATTAAAAATATGGGGCTGCAAAATGTGGTCAGCTATTTGACCCTTCCATATTATGAGAAGAAACTTTAAATCCCCCAAAAAATGTTAATAAATAAATAAAATAAAAAAGAACCACACAAATATAATACCAGGAACAGAAAAAAAAGCACATGACAAAACAGCCCCTCCCCCAGCGCCAACCAATTTCTCAATGCTAGTTCCTCTTTTTGATGCAGTGATAACGCGCAGGGTCATGGGTGAGAAGGCTCTGATTTTGCAGATTCACACACTCATTTTTTCCCTAGCTCAGCACTGAAGATGGATCCCCAGCCTTCTACAAAAGCCTTGGACTGTTCTGCTCCTCACCAGAAGCCATGGTCGCTACGCGAGAACCTTGCCGTCTGTTACGCCATGTGCTCACCCGTCTCGCTAACAAAAAGTGCTGAGTCCTCCAGTTTTGTCAGAAACTTAAAGCTGCTGATCTATTGCGTCAGAAGGATAAACTTGCGCAGCTAGAAATCAACCAAACAATGTATTTTCAAAGGAAAAAAAAAGAAATACGTTTCCAGTTAATAGAGTCAATCAAGACACTTAATTAAAACTATTAAACTGAAGTTAAAAAAAAAAAAAAAAATGATCTTAGGTTTACATTTAATGCAATATTTTACTTAGATGTTTGAAATAGAAATGCTTTAATTAAATATTCAAAATAAAGTCCCGTACAGAGTCCTCCTTCTCCATATAGCTTTATCCGGGGGTAGACATATGCATTAGAATGTTGGGTCTGATCTGACCCAAGATTCCAAACAAAATGTCAGCCCTCTGAGGGCTTAAATTAGGTCCCTTTATTGGTACAGTATTGCTTAAAATGTCTACACTTCATGCTAAATTTTCAATTACACATAAGTTAATTTTTTGCCAAGAGTTTTCCTTTAATTGCCGGTTTGCAGTTAAAACATAACTTGCAATATGATGAGAGGCAGTAGATGGTATGTTGTGGCAGAAAAACCTGGTAAACTGGTTTATTCTCCACTAGCAGCTGCAGAATTATAGTTTAAGGCAGCAGTAATGGAATATAGGCCTATAGTGATGTATAGTATTATTATTGCACCTCCCCAGACTGAAAACAAACGAAAAATGGGGTTCTCCAGGGCTATAATGAGTAAAATGCACGGTCAGCTTTTATATAAACAAATTGTAGTATGGATCTCTTTAATAGAAACCCACTTTGGTGCATGTTGAAGATGTGACAGAACCCTCCATAACTATGGTTCTTGGAGAGAAATAATGGCTTGCCTCCTCCTGGCATTGAAAAAATTTCTGTTTTTTGGGAGGTGGGCACAGTGGGTAAGTTTGCACTTATGTATCGATTACAGTGTGTTACAGGGGAGTCAGGGACAACGATTGATAGTTTACTCCCTCATCCATTGTTCTGTGTTAATTGAATTAACTGTTAAACTGATTATGTTGTGTTCGTTATGTGTCTGTATGTGTCTGACGTGTGCTGTGTAATTATGTTTTCTCATTGTATGTTAGTGTCTGTGATGTCATTATGTCTGTATATAAGTTTTTGTGTTTTCAATAAAGTTGTTATTCTTCTTCTTCCTGCGCCAAGTCTCTGCTAGTGATTTGGGTGACTGGAGAGATGAGGAGATCCTGGGGCTAAAATCACGGTTCTCAACTCTATGTGACCTTGCTCTTGTACACAATAGGATCTCTTAACAGTGCAACACATTGTCTGATAACATCACAAGTGAAACAGGAAATTCCATTAATTTGAATGAAATTATTCTCATTGGTTCCTGCAGCAAAAATTAAATAAATGGGGGGAAAGGAAAATTTACTTTTTACTCAGATAGTGTGGGCAGTCCTGGTGTCTTGCAAACTGCTGTAATTTCACAAATTCATCTAGCTGTAAGTATAATTATATTTTAAGCAACGCAAAATGAAAAACATGCATTTTAAAGTACTTTAAAAGCACATTAATATGCATTAATATTTGGAAGATGCATCTTGGGTCCCAGACAGTCCCTTTAATAAGCATCCCTGACTATAAGTCAACATTAAATGTAAAAGTCAGCATTAGAGATTTCCCATAAAGCATGGCATTTTACATAAATGCCACTAGATTCTGCACTATGACAGGGACTGAAAAACCCTACATAATAAATAATACTGTACCCTTGCCAATAAAAAAAATTATATACGTCACAAAATAAATAGAAATCAAAGAGGTGAAGCGGAGGGATAGTGATAATTAGGATTAGTTACAGTCACTGAAATGGAGTACCAGCAGAGACAAAACACAAAATGGCAGCAGAAGGGCAATATGTCCATTGTATTGCTAATTACTGTGTACTGTGTAGTATTCCATTAAACCATACAGCCAGAATCACTTACACAGTAAACAACAAGGAGGAATTGTATTTATTTAATTTATTGTTAAACGTTTGTGCAATAGTTCAACTGCTTAAAAGGTGTCAGCAAAAAAAACCAAAAAGTTTTTAATTGGAAGATTGTATCAAAGGCAGGCATATTAAATATAAATGCTTTAATGAAAGTATACACTATATAGACAAGTGTATTGGACACACCTCCTAATTACTGAATTCAGGTGTTGCAATCAGACCCATTGCCACAGGTGTATAACATCAAGCACCTAGCCATGCAGTCTGCATTTACAGACATTCGTGGAAAATAATGGGTGGTTCTGAGGAGCTCAGTGGATTCAGGCGTGGCACTGTGATAGGATGCTGCCACTTTTACAATAAGACAGATTGTGACATTTCCCTGCCAGATATTCCACGGTCACCTGTAAGTGATACTATTGGAAAGTGGCAGCGTTTAGGAACAGCAGCAACTCAGAGCGGGGTCACAGAGCGGGGTCACTGAGGTGCATTGTGGGTAAAAGTGGCCAATGCTCCGCTGATTCCATAGCTGAAGATTATAACTTCCACTGACATTAATATCAAACACTGTGCAGCGGGAGCTTCGTGGAAGGCTTTCCATGGCCAAGCAGCTGCATGCAAGCCTCACATCACCAAGTACACACCACCTCTGGACCCTTTTTCTATTCCAGCATGACTCTGGCCCAGGGCACAAACTAAGGTCCATAAAGACATGGTTGGATGAGTTTGGATAGACATGACTGGTCCGCACAGAGTCCTGACCCCATCGGACACATTTGGCATCAACTGGAACGGAGATTGAGAGCCAGACATTCTGGTCAAACATCAAAACCCTGCCACAGACAATCTGTGCCATCTCTGCTGGAAGAATGTGTCATGCATCCACAACCTACTCCGCCATGTTTCTATTGCTGCCTAGAGTTAAATCCCTTGATCATCTCAATGTGCATCACATCCCGTCACGTTTTCTCTCCTCCCAGCTATTACTAGGTGTAAAGCACAGCCCCATGACACTCAGGCAGCCCTCCCTACATGCTTAATTGGAACATAAGGCAGACATGACCAAAAACCTGGGGAAGCAACACGTTCCAAGGTCACTGTGTGACGTATACATAAACATCTAGGACGGAGTCTGCTGATCCCATGCTAAAACAAGGGTCTCTCTGAGCTAGCAGAGAGCGACCCAAGAACACTGCAGACCCCAATGAGACGAGTGGAGCGAACACCCACGGTGATTGGCTGTATGAGCCAGGCCCCCAGACAGAGGAGAATAAACCCGCATGTATCTATTAAGATATTTGTTACCCCTACAGTCTAGTCCCCAAACTCACTTTGGTACAAGATGAAGATCACTGTTTGTATGGTGCACAGGCTTTTATCCCTGTGTGATTTGATGCAGGCATTCTGTATAAATCACATTTTTAATATCTGACTCAAGCCCTCCCCGGTGATTACTCTGCATGTTTACTGCAGGTGCGGCAGCACTGATTATATAGACACTGAGGATATAAAGTTTTGTTTCAATTAGTCACTTCCTGTGCTGCTGGAATTGAATACATTGTGTGGAATCTAAGTGGGTGGATAGTGGAAGTATGGAATAGCCTTCCAGCAGAAGTGGTAGAGGTAAACACAGTCAAGGATTTTAAGCATTCGTGGGATAGACAAGGCTATCCTAGCTATAAGATCGGGAGACTAATAAAAGTACTCAAAAAAAAAAAAAAGACTAGATGGACCGAATGGTTCTTATCTGCCGACACATTCTATGTTTCTAAGTGGCCGTACTTTTATACATAGTAGGATTACTTAACATTGTCAAATAGCATTGTTAGAGAGACAGGAAATTCCATTCATTTGAATTAAATCGTGTGGGCAGTCCTGGTTTCTTGCAAACTATAAGTGTAAGATTTTCATATTTTAGCAATGCAAAATGCAGGAATGCATTTTAAAAGTACTTTAAAATTACATTAGTATGCATTAATATTTGGCCACTAGAAAGCACATTAAAGGGGGGTGGGGGCAAGTGTCATCAATATATGAACTTCTGTTTAATTGAAAGATCGCATCATGAGTAATCTCTTATTAGTGACCTTTGGCACAGCCAAGATCTCTGGGAGAACAGAGTAAAGGAATCTTAAACAGAGGAACCTTCGAGTTACAAAGATTATAAAAGAAACTTTTAGAACTTTGCCCTGTGCCAAGCAGATTTACAGAGCTCACCCTCAGGCTAGTGATCCCGATCGACTCACTCCACTGCTTTACCCACAGGATCCAGATGGTCTTGGGAGGGGCACTGCCAGACGGGTATATGGCAGAAGACAGAATATAATGTGTATCTTATAGAACTCAAAATAGTTTATTTAATGTACCATACGGCCTTTAATTTAATACAGTGTCACATTTGTCATTCCAGATGGGGGGGGGGGGGGGGGGTTATAAACCTGGCCACCTTTTTGATGGTGAAAAGGCGGCAAAGAAGAAGTTGGACAAGTAAGGATAATAAAGCTAATGCAGGGGTTAAAAAGCTGGGGGGCAAAAAAAAAAAAAAGCTTATTCGTTTGCCCTACAGCCTTGTATAACACACCGGTACGGGATGTCACCAGTGCGGGTTACCTAGCACGTTCTGCGGGAGTGGAGCTCTCTCGTCCGTACCCCCCCCCCCCCCGTGGAATGGCACCAGCACCCCCCCCCCCCCCCCCCATTGTGGAATGGCACCGGCACCAGAGGGTAAACAATGAACCGGGCACCCTTCTATCACTGACGCCTCTGAGCTGGACTACTTTCTCAGGGAGGAGTTGAAACTGCCCCGTTGCCTCCCCCTGGATCCACCACTGCTGTATAAACACACACACACACACGATATGGGGTGTTTTGTCCTCTGTATCTCTCAGTGATTCATTATGTAAGAATGATGGCTTTTAGTATAATAACAAAGTGTTTAATTATATATTCTGTGGTTTTCAAGCACGTCCTGGGGCCAACACCCAGGAGATATTACTATTACCCAAATCTGATGGTACTCATCTTGTCGACCTCAAAAGTTTGAAGGGCTGACCTGACCCTGCCAGGAGCTGAGCTATATACTAGCAGCCAGATATATGGGGGGGGGGGGGGGGGGGGGTTGGACACTTTAATATATACTTGCAGCAAAAACTGCAAAAAGTAAGTAAGATACAGAAAACGGTGTCATTGCAATGCAGGAATTAATTAGTATTATGGAAGTTGTTAGAATTAGAAAACTGTAAGCTCTGCAACCCAGACTATTAGCCCAACATTGACTAGGTTAGCACCACCAAGGTAACATTAAATGGCCCTGGAAATACAGCTTAACCATTTGTGTGTTCTCTATCCCTGTATACAATGAATGCTGTGAAAAAGATGCTCCTATAGGACTGGGGCCAATACCAAAGTAGGAAAGAGTGCACTACTCCAGGGCTTGGTATATCATCATCTGTAGGATTAAGGAGCCAACCTAATTATTTTTAGGAGCCAGGGACTTGGTAAATCACTACAGTTCTATGTAAAATAATTCCTAAAAATGAAAGGAGATGGCAGTTAGGATCCCTGGCTCCTGGGATATGTCGTGTCCGGTGGCCACTAGTGGCCCATACGTGTGCTCATTGGAAAGGCATCAAAGGGAAACTTGCAATTTGTGAAAAAAAGGTCATCTTCAAGTCCAGAATATGAATATAATTCAGATAATGATCAGACAGTACTCGTCTCCATTGCAGTTACGTTTCCTACTTAATAAAAGTATATACACAGTAAACAAGACTGCAGCAAGAAAAGGACATCTCTGAAATGGATCACTCAGGGACCACATTAGGAAGCAATCCGTTTTGGGATATTCCCAGAATGCTCGCTGATCCCTGCATAAGTATCAATGCAGCTAAGAAGCAGAGCTTTTAATGAGGGTTTGCAGTATACAGCTCAATCCTGCAGCAATGTCAAACACATCTTCAATAACAAGAAACAGCAACAAACCCTGCACCGATTCTGCAGTAACTAAAACCAAAAGCAGCTTCCAGACGAGAGCCAATGCTGCACATTATATATATGTCCTGCTCAGCCTCACTGAGGGGAGAACAGTAAAACCAGTGTAAGCTCTGCAGACCAGCCAGTTTGCAGAGCCCACTGCACTCCATTAACTGCACGGTCACTACAATGATTAATGTATTCCAGTGGAAGGGGTGGGTTGTGCATCTGTGTGATAAAGACTTATATAAATTAAAGCAAGGAGTTCATAGGTCAACCAGTATACTCAGCATTGCACTGACTGTGGGGGGGAAATATATATTTATAGGAAGAGGGTATATAATATTGGCTGGGGGTATACATTAATAGAAAGAGGTTATATAGGTTGGCAAGGGCTATATATTTGTAGGAATTGGGTATATAGGTTGGCAGGGGCTATATATTTGTAGGAATTGGGTATATAGTTTGGCAGGGGCTATATATGTATAGGAAGGGGATATATAGGTTGGCAGGGGCTATATATGTATAGGAAGGGGGTATAAAGGTTGGCAGGGGCTATATATTTATAGAAATGGGGTATATAGGTTGTCATGGGCTATATATTTATAGGAAGGGGGTATATAGGTTGGCAGGCGCTATATATTTATAGGAAGGGGTATATAGGTTGTCATGGGCTATATATTTATAGGAAGGGGGTATATAGGTTGGCATGGGCTATATATTTATAGGAAGGGGGTATATAGGTTGGCATGGGCTATATATTTATAGGAAGGGTATATAGGTTGGCATGGGATATATATTTATAGGAAGGGGTATATAGGTTGGCAGGAGGTATAGAATTATATGAAGGGGTATATATTTATATGAAAGGGGTATATAGGTTGGCAGTGGGTATACATGTTGGCAGGGGCTATATATTTATAGGGAAGGGGGTATATAGGTTGGCAGGGGTTTTATAGGAAGGGGGTATTTATTTTGGCAGGGGCTATATATTTATAGAAAAGGGGTATTTAGGTTAGCAGGGGCTATATATATTGATAGGAAGGGGTATATATAGGTTGACAGAAGCTATATATTGATAGGAAGGGGTATATATAGTTGGCAGGGGTACGGCGTTATATGAAGGGGTATATAGGTTGGCAGGGGGTAAATATTTATACGAAGGGGGTATATCAGTTGGCAGGGGCTATATATTTATAGGAAAGGGTATATATAGTTGGCAGGGGGTACGGCGTTATATGAAGGGGTATATAGGTTGGCAAGGGGTATATATTTATACGAAGGGGGTATATAGGTTGGCAGGGGCTATATATTTATAGGAAGGGGTATATTTAGTTTGCAGGGGGTATATATTTATATGAAAGGGGTATATAGGTTGGCAGGGAGTATAGAGTTATATGAAAGGGTATATAGGTTGGCAGGTGGTATATATTTATATGAAGGGGTATATATAGCTTGCAGGGGGTATATATTTATATGAAGGGGTATATATTTATATGGAGGGTTATATAGGTTGGCAGGGGGTATACATGTTGGCAGGGGTATAGCGTTATATGAAGGGATATATATAGATTGCAGGGGGAATATAGGTTGGCAGGGGGTATACATGTTGGCAGGGGTATAGCATTATATGAAGGGGTATATATTTATATGAAGGGGTATAAAGGTTGGCAGGGGGTAAACATGTTGACAAGGGGTATAGCGTTATATGAAGGGGTATATAGGTTGGCAGGGGGTATATATTTATATGAAGGGGTATATATAGTTTGCAGGGGGTATATATTTATATGAAGGGGTATATAGGTTGGCAAGGGGTATACATGTTGGCAGGGGTATAGCGTTATATGAAGGGGTATATAGGTTGGCAGGGGGTATATATTTATATGAAGGGGTATATATAGTTTGCACGGGGTATATATTTATATGAAGGGGTTTATAGGTTGGCAGGGGGTATAGCGTTATATGAAGGGGTTTATAGGTTGGCAGGGGGTATAGCGTTATATGAAGGGGTTTATAGGTTGGCAGGGGGTATAGCGTTATATGAAGGGGTTTATAGGTTGGCAGTGGGTATACATGTTGGCAGGGGCTATATATTTATAGGGAAGTGGGTATATAGGTTGGCAGGGGCTATATATTTATAGGGAAGGGGGTATATAGGTTGGCAGGGGTTTTATTGGAAGGGGGTATTTATTTTGGCAGGGGCTATATATTTATAGGAAAGGGGTATTTAGGTTAGCAGGGGCTATATATTGATAGGAAGGGGTATATATATAGGTTGGCAGAAGCTATATATTGATAGGAAGGGGTATATATAGTTGGCAGGGGTACGGCGTTATATGAAGGGGTATATAGGTTGGCAAGGGGTATATATTTATAAGAAGGGGGTATATCGGTTGGTAGGGGCTATATATTTATAGGAAGGGGTATATTTAGTTTGCAGGGGGTATATATTTATATGAAAGGGGTATATAGATTGGCACGGGGTATAGAATTATATGAAGGGGTATATAGGTTGGCAGGGAGTATAGCGTTATATGAAGGGGTATATAGGTTGGCAGGGAGTATAGCGTTATATGAAAGGGTATATAGGTTGGCAGGGGTATAGCGTTATATGAAGGGGTATATAGGTTGGCAGGGGGTATATATTTATATGAAGGGGTATATATAGTTTGCAGGGGGTATATATTTATACGAAGGGGTATATAGGTTGGCAGGGGGTATATATTTATACGAAGGGGTATATATAGTTTGCAGGGGGTATATATAGTTTGCAGGGGGTATGTATTTATATGAAGGGGTAAATAGGTTAGCAGGGGGTATGTATTTATATGAAGGGGTATATAGGTTGACAGGGGGTATACATGTTATATGAAGGGGTATATAGGTTGGAGGGGGTATACATGTTATATGAAGGGGTATATAGGTTGGAGGGGGTATACATGTTATATGAAGGGGTATATAGGTTGACAGGGGGTATACATGTTATATGAAGGGGTATATAGGTTGGAGGGGGTATACATGTTATATGAAGGGGTATATAGGTTGGAGGGGGTATACATGTTATATGAAGGGGTATATAGGTTGGAGGGGGTATACATGTTATATGAAGGGGTATATAGGTTGGAGGGGGTATACATGTTATATGAAGGGGTATATAGGTTGGAGGGGGTATACATGTTATATGAAGGGGTATATAGGTTGGAGGGGGTATACATGTTATATGAAGGGGTATATAGGTTGGAGGGGGTATACATGTTATATGAAGGGGTATATAGGTTGGCAGGGGGATATTGCTGCACCTGTCTGGGGCAGCTGGGCAGGATCAGCCAGTGATGTGAGATAAGGGGGCAGCTGACCCCCGGGGTCCGCCCGGGCCTCCCTCCCACTGCACCTGCCTCTTACCTGGGGGTTCTCCTGGCTGGAAATGGTGGGTCAGGGTTGGCTGCAGGCCGTGGAGCTGGGCTAGGTGGCTCTCCCGTTATATAGCGGCCGGGTTGTCTCTGCGATCTCCGGTCCCCCTGCTGCTCTTACTGCTGGATGACAAGTAAAGCCCCGGGATAGGGGAGGAGCCTACACGAAGTAACGCCCCCTGCTCGCTGCTGAATGACAGGTAGGCGGAGTCTGGCACGCAGATAGCCTTTCCACTCGCTGCTGGGTGACAAACGAAGCGCTGCAATAAGGGGAGGAGCCTCGCGTACACGCCGCCTACTTTCTCACACTCTCCGAGCCGCTTCCGGTGACGCTAGTTATGAATATGAAGCAGTGAAGGAGGGGGCGTGACCTTGTAAGCAATCGCTGATAGGTGATTTGCTGAGGACCGTGGGTGGAGCTAGGCACCTGTTACTAACCTGCGGACCACCCGAGCTGAAGAGCGGTATAACGCGACCCTTAGCAGGGCGCAGATGTATAACGCGACCCCCAGCAGGGTCCAGGTGTATAACGCGACAACCAGCAGGGTGCAGGTGTATAACGCGACCCCCAGCAGGGTGCAGGTGTATAACGCGACAACCAGCAGGGTGCAGGTGTATAACGCGACCCTTAGCAGGGTGCAGGTGTATAACCCGACCCCCAGCAGGGTGCAGGTGTATAACCCGACCCTTAGCAGGGTGCAGGTGTATAACCCGACCCCTAGCAGGGTGCAGGTGTATAACCCGACCCCCAGCAGGGTTCAGGTGTATAACCCGACCCCCAGCAGGGTGCAGGTGTATAACGCGACCCTTAGCAGGGTCCAGGTGTATAACCCGACCCCAGCAGGGTGCGGGTGTATAACCCGACCCCCAGCAGGGTGCAGGTGTATAACCCGACCCCCAGCAGGGTGCAGGTGTATAACGCGACCCTTAGCAGGGTCCAGGTGTATAACCCGACCCCCAGCAGGGTGCGGGTGTATAACCCGACCCCCAGCAGGGTGCAGGTGTATAACGCGACCCTTAGCAGGGTGCAGGTGTATAACCCGACCCCCAGCAGGGTGCAGGTGTATAACGCGACCCTTAGCAGGGTGCAGGTGTATAACCCGACCCCTAGCAGGGTTCAGGTGTATAACCCGACCCCCAGCAGGGTGCAGGTGTATAACCCGACCCCCAGCAGGGTGCAGGTGTATAACCCGACCCCCAGCAGGGTGCAGGTGTATAACGCGACCCTTAGCAGGGTGCAGGTGTATAACCCGACCCCTAGCAGGGTTCAGGTGTATAACCCGACCCCCAGCAGGGTGCGGGTGTATAACGCGACCCCCAGGAGGGTGCGGGTGTATAACGCGACCCCTAGCAGGGTGCGGGTGTATAACGCGACCCCTAGCAGGGTGCGGGTGTATAACGCGACCCCCAGCAGGGTGCGGGTGTATAACGCGACCCCTAGCAGGGTGCGGGTGTATAACGCGACCCCCAGCAGGGTGCAGATGTATAGCGCGACCCCCAGCAGGTGTATAATGCGACCCTTAGCAGGGTGCAGGTGTATAACGCAACACATAGCAGGGTGCAGGTGTATAACGCGACACCTAGCAGGATGAAGGTATATAACGCGACCCCTAGCAGGGTGCAGGTGTATAACGCGACACCTATCAGGATGAAGGTGGATAACGCAACACATAGCAGGGTTCAGGTTTATAACGCGACCCCTAGCAGGGTGCAGGTGTATAACCCGCCACCTAGCAGGGTGCAGGTGTATAACGCGACCCCTAGCAGGGTTCAGGTGTATAACGCGACCCCTTGCAGGGTTCAGGTGTATAACGTGACCCCTAGCAGGGTGCAGGTGTATAACGCGACCCCCAGCAGGGTGCAGGTGTATAACGCGACCCCTAGCAGGGTGCAGGTGTATAACGTGACACCTAGCAGGGTGAAAGTGTATAATGCGACCCCCAGCAGGGTGCAGGTGTACAACACAACCCCCAGCAGGGTGCAGGTGTATAACACGACCCCTAGCAGAGTGAAGGTGTATAACGTGACCCCTAGCAGGGTGCAGGTGTATAACGCGACCCCCAGCAGGGTGCAGGTGTATAACGTGACCCCCAGCAGGGTGCAGGTGTATAACGCGACCCCTAGCAGGGTACAGGTGTATAGCGTGACCCCCAGCAGGGTTCAGGTGTATAACGCGACCCCCAGCAGGGTGCAGGTGTATAACCCGACCCCCAGCAGGGTGTAGGTGTATAGCGCGACCCCCAGCAGGTGTATAGCGTGACCCCCAGCAGGGTGCAGGTGTATAACACGACCCCCAGCAGGGTGCAGGTATATAGCGTGACCCCCAGCAGGGTACAGGTATATAGCGTGACCCCCAGCAGGGTGCAGATGTATAGCGTGACCCCCAGCAGGGTGCAGGTGTTACGCGACCCCGAGCAGGGTGCAGGTGTATAGCGCGACCCCGAGCAGGATGCAGGTGTATAGCGTGACCCCCAGCAGAGTACAGGTGTACAGCGTGACACCCCCCCCCCCCCCCCCCCCAGCAGGGTGCAAGTGTATAGCGCAACCCCGAGCAGGATGCAGGTGTACAGCGTGACCCCCAGCAGAGTGCTGGTGTATAGCACGACCCCCAGCAGGGTGCAGGTGTATAGCGTGACCCCCAGGGTGCAGCTGTATAGCGTGACCCCCAGCAGAGTGCTGGTGTATAGCACAGTCTCCACCTCGCCTGGAGGATGCGGTCACAGACTTCCATGCAGACTTCTGACACAATAGTGATGTCACTCTCTTGGCCTGAATGAGAGGGGTGAACCAGAGAATTCAAAAGCTAGGGGGGGCTGGTCATATCCTGCTTTCACTTTGATCTGCCGTGTGAATGCAAGCGGCCAGTAGGAGAGACAATGTCAAAGGGAGTTCTACTGTGATGTGACTGCACTGTACACTAATCATATTAACCCCTTTACAGGACCCTGATTTATTGTTATATGGCTGCAATAAACAGTCTGTCTGCTGATAATGAGATACAGGTGATTTAAGATAAGCAATCCATTCCACTAACAAACCATACATTGTGCCTTTCTTTCCAGGAGTGTTCTTCTCCATAAGGCTCTTAAAGGGACTTGAAAGGGATTATTTTTTGTAAATGATTGACACATAACTTCCAAAAAGCCATAAACTAGGAAAAATATATGTTTTAAATTTGTCTGTGGTGTCTCCAGTCTCTGACATCACATGTGCAAATTACTTTCATTGAAAAACAGTTCATTTGCATATCAAGCGACAGATGATGTCAGAGACAGATTTAAAACCTGCTTTTTTCTCTTTTTTTTTTTGCATTTCTGCTAAAACAATGTACAGCTCATGCTTGATCATTTTTATTTCTTTTTTTTCATTTACAATGTAAACGATATCTAGGGGACACAGTACATCTGAAGCCACAAAATACCTGATAAAAACGTATATGCAAAGAACTCTAGAGAAAGCACCTATTCATATTCTATACAATGAACTATATACCAACATACATTAAACAGAAAACTAAAAGCTTTAAAGATATAAGTAAGAGTTTCAAGCATTTAAGTGAACTGATATATAGAATGGGGCAAAGTTTTAAAAGTGATGTCACCAGCAGGAACATTCCATTGGTTTCCATGGTGATTGGACAACTTTTACAACTTGGTCTCACAACTGACCTTTCTCCATCATACCCATTGAGAGCATTTTACTATTTTCCCCAACGCAGGCTGGACACAAAGTACTCTTTGCCGAATAATACAAATAGAGTCTCACTATTTATAGACTGAAACATAATTACCATTATGCTAGGTAAAACATCGCTCGTTAGATTGAGACTCTTATTAAACCAGGGACACACCCCCTCAGAGGGAATGGGGGGGGGGTCCAGTTACCCGTATCAGATTTGGTCCTAAGAATTGGAACCTGCAGTGGGAATAGACACTCCTCTGTGTTCACAGATCTTTTATTGAAAAAAAAAAATTACCTTAAATAGAGACTGTACTACAAACCCCCCTGGGAGGACATGCCATTGACTCATGGGTTACACATTCTGTGATATTTCTCAGGCTCATGGTGACATCACTAGGGCAATCCCCCCCCCCCCCCCCCCCCCATTTGAATCCATTCTACTGCCAGTGGTCAGTGACTTATTTACCTTCTAAATTATCTTCCTGTTTTAGAGATATTGATCATTAGGCAGGGGGATAAAGTAAACACAAGGACACTTCCTTCCTTTAGGGTGTATGGGCGTGGTCTGTAGACGTCCTCTCCTCATAAAGGACTGGTTGCCTGTCTGACTGACTGTTGCTCCAGGAAGCAAATCTACTAGGGGGGGTCAATCAAATTTTTATTTTTTTTAGTTCGCACTAAATTAGCAAGATAATTTAAAATGTTAGTTAATCAGCACAGCTGGCCAAAATGTATTTTTGTTCTGAACATTTTGGCATTGCTCCCTGTATAAATATCAGCTGAGAAGCAGCAAATCCGTTTCCAAAGGAAGTCGGGGAGATGGCTGCAAAAGGGGCAGACTTGTTTCTGCCTGCCGTTTGAAGGTGCAGAGTATCTCTGATGTAAAGTTACAGACACACTGGCACATTAAAACCTAATGGGAATCAATTAGTAATACTCCTAAACAGTGCTTATAGTGTGAATATAAAGCATACAAAATGATCTATACATAGCATTAGCTAAACTGCATAGCAATGACTCAACTAAGGATCTGTTTTACATGTGTCTGTGGAGTCTCCTGCTTATGACATCACCTGCAGCTTGATTTGCAAATGACACACTTCCTACTGAAAAGCAGATCATTTGCATATCAAGCCACAGGTGATGTCATAGACATGAGAAAAAGGCGTCTTAGACCCTTAAAGAGAGCCTGTGGAAAATCAGAGGAGCAAAGGCTCAGGGCAGTGAAGCTGAGAACTGGGCAGCTGGAGGAGTAAAACTGCCTACATACAAACATATATTGATTGGTGCCTGCATGATCTACCTTGCTTCTTACCTCTACGACACAAGCGTGTATGATAACATTATATAAATATGTGCAGGGCCAATATAAGGAGCTCTCCAGGGACCTGTTCATTAATAGAAATGTACAAAGAACAAGAGGTCACCCCCTGAGACTGGAAGAGCAAAGATTTCATAGACAGCAAAGGAAGGGATTCTTTACGGTAAGGACAATAAAATTATGGAACTCACTGCCAAGAGAGGTAGTGCTAGCAACCACAATAGATGCATTTAAAAATGGTCTGGATGTTTTTTTAGAAAAGCAGAACATACAGGGGTATTAGTAATAGAATGAGCATTAATAATAGAGCTTTTTGATCCAAGGAGAAATCTGATTGCCCTTTTGGAGTCAAGAAGGAATTTTTTTCCCCCTAGGAGGCAACATTCGAAAAAGCTTCCTTAGGGGTTTTTTTTGCCTTCTTTTGGATCAAAACGTTGAAATGATAGGTAGAAGGGTTGAACTTGATGGACTTGTGTCTTTTTTCAACCTAAATTACTATGTTACTATGTATGTTGAGACACCACAGACACATTGAAAATACATATATAGCTTATTATAGGCATTTGCTGCAAATCTACTAACACCATGGATAGAGCATATTTTTAATCTGTATACTGACGGAATAAGCAATGTTTAGGTGATAGAAGGAATAGTAAAAATGACAACACACACAGGCTGGATGCCATCTAAATTAGCATGATATGTAACCTTAGATGGCACACTGTCTTTATTTGGCATTTATATTGCTCATGGTTCACTGTCAGTTTAATGATTTTCCTTAGACCTTAACAGATAAACATGGATGAAAAGCTGGCACACCAAATGCATATAAATATATAAAATGTATATATATTATAGGAGGTGCACAGTAATATTATAGATAAATGACAAAGTGATCACAAACCAAGAGCAAATATAACATTACACATGAATTGTGCAGCAAAACAGCAGACTCCTGGAACAGATCCCCCAATGTTTCAGCTCGACGGCATCAACGGTGAGTCAGGCCTTCAAACCAAAACATTGGGGGCAGTTTGTTACACACGGGTCCGCTCTTTTGCAGATTCCTTTTCTTTAGTGTTTAATGCTACAGTATGAGGACAAAAGGATTGGGATATATAGAATTATTACATTCCAGTTTCAAACAGACTGAGTGCCACAGGTTTCTAGAAAGTAGTCATACCGTCTGCATTTACAAACATAGGATGCCACCTTGCCAGTCGCCGACCAGACCAGGCTGCTTGCTTCTCATGGAAGCAGGGCTGGAGACTGTGGTTAGAGGACATGAACTGCCATGTACTATCAGAAGTTCATTCCAGCTTAGCCTCCGACTAGGGAAAACTGTTTTTTCACTCGTGCTTCTATATTAGAAGCACGAGTGACACATAATGTTTAGTAGTCCTTTAAATTGATCTTGCCACAGACACCTGTGGGGTTTGCTTATTCCTGCTCTTTGGACATGTTGAGAAATATGGGTGAATGGTCAAAGTAAAGACACCCAAATAAACAGAATAAAGCACTAACCCTCAGAATCAATCTCTAACCCTCAGAATCAAGCTCTAACCCACAGAATCAGGCACTAACCCTTAGAACCAAGCACTAACCCTCAGAATCAAGCACTAACCCTCAGAATCAATCTGTAACCCACAGAATCAAGCACTAACCCTCAGAATCAATCTCTAACCCACAGAATCAAGCACTAACCCTCAGAATCAAGCACTAACCCTCAGAATCAGGCACTAACCCTCAGAATCAATCTCTAACCCACAGAATCAGGCACTAACCCTTAGAACCAAGCAATAACCCCCAGAACCAAGCACTAACTCTCAGAATCAATCTCTAACCCACAGAATCAGGCACTAACCCTCAGAATCAAGCACTAACCCACAGAATCAGGCACTAACCCTCAGAATCAATCTCTAACCCACAGAATCAAGCACTAACCCACAGAATCAGGCACTAACCGTCAGAATCAATCTCTAACCCACAGAATCAGGCACTAACCCTTAGAACCAAGCAATAACCCCCAGAACCAAGCAATAACCCCCAGAATCAAGCCCTAACCCTCAGAATCAATCTCTAACCCTTAGAACCAAAGCACTAACCCTCAGAATCAATCTCTAACCCTTAGAACCAAAGCACTAACCCTCAGAATCAATCTCTAACCCTCAGAATCAAGCTCTAACCCACAGAATCAAGCTCTAACCCTCAGAATCAATCTCTAACCCTCAGAATCAAGCACTGACCCTCAGAATCAATCTCTAACCCACAGAATCAAGCTCTAACCCTCAGAATCAAGCTCTAACCCTCAGAATCAATCTCTAAGCCTCAGAATCAAGCACTAACCCTCAGAACCAAGCGCTAACCCACAGAATCACGCACTGACCCTCAGAATCAATCTCTAACCCACAGAATCAAGCGCTAACCCACAGAATCAAGCTCTAACCCTCAGAATCATGCACTAACCCTCAGAATCAAGCTCTAACCCTCAGAATCAATCTCTAACCCTCAGAATCATGCACTAACCCTCAGAATCAAGCTCTAACCCTTAGAACCAAGCACTAACCTTCAGAATCAAGCACTAACCCTCAGAATCAAGCTCTAACCCTCAGAATCAAGCACTGACCCTCAGAATCAATCTCTAACCCACAGAATCAAGCTCTAACCCACAGAATCACGCACTATCCCTTAGAACCAAGCACTAACCCTCAGAATCAAGCACTAACCCTCAGAACCAAGCACTGACCCTCAGAATCAATCTCTAACCCACAGAATCAAGCACTAACCCACAGAATCAAGCTCTAACCCTCAGAATCAAGCACTGACCCTCAGAATCAATCTCTAACCCTCAGAATCAATCTCTAACCCACAGAATCAAGCTCTAACCCTCAGAACCAAGCACTGACCCTCAGAATCAATCTCTAACCCACAGAATCAAGCACTAACCCACAGAATCAAGCTCTAACCCTCAGAATCAAGCACTAACCCACAGAATCAAGCACTGACCCTCAGAATCAATCTCTAACCCACAGAATCAGGCACTAACCGTCAGAATCAATCTCTAACCCACAGAATCAGGCACTAACCCTTAGAACCAAGCACTAACCCTCAGAATCAAGCACTAACTCTCAGAATCAAGCCCCAACCCACAGAATCATGCACTAACCCTCAGAATCAAGCACTAACCCACAGAATCAAGCTCTAACCCTCAGAATCAATCTCTAACCCTTAGAACCAAAGCACTAACCCACAGAATCAAGCTCTAACCCTCAGAATCAATCTCTAACCCTCAGAATCAAGCACTGACCCTCAGAATCAAGCACTAACTCTCAGAATCAAGCACTAACCCTCAGAACCAAGCGCTAACCCACAGAATCATGCACTAACCCTCAGAATCAATCTCTAACCCACAGAATCAATCTCTAACCCACAGAATCAAGCTCTAACCCACAGAATCAATCACTGACCCTCAGAATCATGCACTAACTCTCAGAATCAAGCACTAACTCTCAGAATCAAGCACTGACCCTCAGAATCAAGGTCTAACCCACAGAATCAAGGTCTAACCCACAGAACCAAGCACTAACCCTCAGAATCATGCACTAACCCTCAGAATCAAGCACTAACCCTCAGAATCAAGCTCTAACCCTCAGAACCAATCTCTAACTCTCAGAATCAATCTCTAACCCTCAGAACCAAGCACTAACCCTCAGAATCATGCACTAACCCTCAGAATCATGCACTAACCCTCAGAATCAAGCTCTAACCCTCAGAACCAATCTCTAACTCTCAGAATCAATCTCTAACCCTCAGAACCAATCTCTAACCCTCAGAATCAATCTCTAACCCTCAGAACCAATCTCTAACCCTCTGAATCAAGCGCTAACCCACAGAATCACGCACTAACCCTCAGAATCAATCTCTAACCCTCAGAATCAATCTCTAACCCACAGAATCAATCTCTAACCCTCAGAATCAAGGTCTAACCTTCAGAATCAAGCACTAACCCTCAGAATCAAGGTCTAACCTTCAGAATCAAGCACTAACCCTCAGAATCAAGGTCTAACCTCAGAATCAATCTCTAACCCTCAGAATCAAGCACTAACCCTCAGAATCATGCACTAACCCTCAGAATCAATCTCTAACCCTCAGAATCAAGCACTAACCCTCAGAATCAATCTCTAACCCTCAGAATCAAGCACTAACCCACAGAATCAAGCACTAACCCACAGAATCAAGCGCTAACTCTCAGAATTTAAGCACTAACCCACAGAATCAAGCACTAACCCACAGAATCAAGCACTAACCCACAGAATCAATCTCTAACCCTCAGAATCAAGCACTAACTCTCAGAATTTAAGCACTAACCCACAGAATCAAGCACTAACCCACAGAATCAAGCACTAACCCTCAGAATCAATCTCTAACCCTCAGAATCAAGCACTAACCCTCAGAATCAAGCACTAACCCTCAGAATCAAGCACTAACTCTCAGAATCAGGCACTGAAAGATTCTTACGCTGTTTAGCTGCTTCCTATTGCCAAACTAATCTTATTGATTTTTTTGATTGGGTAACTAAAATAATAGATCAGGGTGGTGCAGTAGACATTGCTTTCCTAGATTTCAGTAAGGCTTTTGACACTGTCGCACATAGAAGGCTTATCAATAAACTGAAATCTTTGAGTTTGGATTTCAATATTGTTGAATGGATTAGACAATGGCTGAGTGACAGGCAACAGAGGGTTGTAGTCAATGGGGTATATTCGATGCAAGGTCTTGTTACTAGTGGGGTACCTCAGGGATCTGTTCTTGGACCCATTCTCTTTAATATTTTTATTAGCGATATTGCAGAAGGTCTTGTTGGCAAAGTATGTCTTTTTGCTGATGATACAAAGATTTGCAGCAGGGTTGATATTCATGGAGGGATAAGCCAAATGGCAAATGATTTAGCTAAACTAGAAAAATGGTCAGAGCAGTGGCAACTGACATTTAATGTGGACAAGTGCAAGATTATGCACCTTGGGCGTAAAAACCCAAAAGCAGAATATAGACTATTTGGTACAGTCCTAACCTCAACATCTGAGGAAAGGGATTTAGGAGTAATAATTTCAGAGGACTTGAGGTAGGTAGGCAATGCAATAGAGCAGCAGGAAATGCTAGCAGAATGCTTGGTTGCATAGGGAGAGGTATTAGCAGAATGCTTGGTTACATAGGGAGGGGTATTAGCAGAATGCTTGGTTGCATAGGGAGAGGTGTTAGCAGTAGGAAGAGGGAAGTGCTCATGCCATTGTACAGAGCACTGGTGAGACCTCACTTGGAGTATTGTACAGAGCACTGGTGAGACCTCACTTGGAGTATTGTACGTTGTACTGGAGACCGTATCTCCAGAAGGATATTGATACTTTGGAGAGAGTTCAGAGAAGGGCTACTAAACTGGTTCATGGGTTGAAGGATAAAACTTACCAGGAAAGGTTAAAGCATCTTAACATGTATAGCTTGGAGGAAAGACGTAACAGGGGGGATATGATAGAAACATTTAAATACATAAAGGGAATCAACACAGTAAAGGAAGGGAGTATATTTAAAAGAAGAAAAACTACCACAACTAGAGGACATAGTCTTAAATTAGAGGGGCAACGATTTAAAAGTAATATCAGGAAGTATTACTTTACTGAGAGGGTAGTGGATGTATGGAATAGCCTGCCAGCAGAAGTGGTAGAGGATAATACAGTGAAGGAGTTTAAGCATGCGTGGGATAGGCACAAGGCTATCCTAGATATAAGATAAGGCCAGGGACTAATGAAAGTATTACTTTACTGAGAGGGTAGTGGATGTATGGAATAGTCTTCCAGTAGAAGTGGTAGAGGTTAATACAGTGAAGGAGTTTAAGCATGCGTGGGATAGGTATAAGGCTATCCTAGATATAAGATAAGGCCAGGGACTAATGAAAGTATTACATTACTGAGAGGGTAGTGGATGTATGGAATAGTCTTCCAGTAGAAGTGGTAGAGGTTAATACAGTGAAGGAGTTTAAGCATGCGTGGGATAGGTATAAGGCTATCCTAGATATAAGATAAGGCCAGGGACTAATGAAAGTATTACATTACTGAGAGGGTAGTGGATGTATGTAATAGCCTTCCAGTAGAAGTGGTAGAGGTTATTACAATGAAAGAGTTTAAGCATGCATGGGATAGGTATAAGGCTATCCTAGATATAAGGTAAGGCCAGGGACTAATGAAAGTATTACTTTACTGAGAGGGTAGTGGATGTATGGAATAGCCTGCCAGCAGAAGTGGTAGAGGTAAACACAGTCAAGGATTTTAAGCATGCGTGGGATAGACACAAGGCTATCCTAGCTATAAGACCGGGAACGGGGGACTAATAAAAGTACTCAAAAAAACAAATTGGGCAGACTAGATGGACCGAATGGTTCTTATCTGCCGACACATTCTATGTTTCTATGTTTCTATATCAGGATTGCATAGTCTTTAGATCATTACAAGGTCCCCCAGGTGATGCTGAACGTTGGGCAGTTTTACCCTAGGAATCTTTGTATGCAGCTTATTCAAACCACTTCAGCCGTTATTTACTAGACACGATCTCCGTCTACATTTGTATCCGTTTCCTTTTTATCTTTCCCTCTCCATTTCATTCTTCGAAATCACCAAAGTGGCTGAAATAGGATGATTGCTGGATCAGAAGAATGATTCCTCTATTTCCAGGCTGGAGTAGAGAGGAAGCACTTTCCATAAAACAAGTAACAAAACGATGCTTTATAAGCACTACAATGAGAGCTTTACAAGCCGCTCTTACTGTAATGCTCCTGTTTGGTCTCTAGACTGTAATAATATTTATTACTATACAAAAAAACTTAAATATTACACAGCTCCCAAAAATTAAACACCAGCAGCAACAAGGCACAATTTCTAATTTATAAAGACACATGGGCGATTATTATGCGTATCTCTCTTTATTTTCCCCAGCAGCAATGAAGAGAATGAATAAAAATCGAGTTTTCACCTCGACACCCGAGTTTGACTTAGTCTCAAAAGTATCTTCCATTGTGTCGCCTCCCATTACTTTCAAAGTTGGGGTCGATTTTTCCCCCAAGTCAAACTCCAGTGTCGAATTTGACTTCGTCTCAAAGTGGAAGTTGAGCTATTCTTGAATTCTAGTAAATAGACCAACAGGTCATCTTCCTACAACATGGTCGGTCGTGGGTCCCACAAATCACACCAATCCTGATCCACATAGCTCCACAATCAGTTGTTGGCGGCAGACGCACTCTCTTTCAAGAAGGGTCCTACAAGCGGGGCCAGGTTACTTCATTGAATTCCTGTCACCACCTCACCAAACCTATCCCCCATTCACTTTTCAGGTCAAGATCAAACATTTATCAATTGATTAAGCCTATCCCTATCACATCCCAAAGTTTTCTCAGCAACCTCTGCCTGGATCCAAGAAAGGGGTGGGGGGTTGGTTCGTCTGGTCATCTATCTTCATTCGTATCCTACCAACATTTTAAGGTGGAAGGCATTTATTGCCTCAAGGATTCACTACTCATAGGGGACTGGATGATCAAAGTACCCCTCCAGGATGCTTACCTGACATTTCCCATAGCAGAGGAGCATCAAGACTATCTCTTAATTATATGGGTACCCCCAAAAATTGATTTTCGCATGCCTTCCCTTCGGTCTCTCCTTGGCCCCTTGGTTGCTGAAACCGGTGGTCAGTAATGTACGGAGACAAGATGTTCACATGATAATCTATCTGGACGACCTCCTGATTCTGTCTGCATCTGTCATGGTGCACATCCCTTCGTCATGATCTAGGCTTCCTTATAAATTGCAAAAATCTATCCTAGTACCATCTTATGGCGTTTCTGGGCTTCACTATCAACTATTCACTCTTCATCTCCCTGTACACCTCACCCCACTCACCAGTCCAGGGTAGCCGTTTGGCTTCCTGCCCTTGTGGCTAGTTAAAGGGACAGTAATAAAACCTTTGTTTCTCCTTCCAAATGTTACTATTGGCCAGTCAATCACTACCTACACTATATATACCCTCATTTGTGTATTGATAGTGCCTTGCACCTTTTGCTAGCATTCCTCAGTACTTTTGTTGATATTTTGTTGCCGAATTCTACTAAGACCTGACCACGTCTGTTTTCCGCCCGTCCTGACCTGTTTTGCCTGCCTACACTCCGATTGTTTGCTGCCAGCCTCGATCCTTGCCTGGTTGACTGCTGCCTGATGCTTCTGTACCTTCGCCTTCATCGTAATCCTCCGGTTACAAAAAGTCCTGGGGGAATAAAACCCGTGGCTCAACCATAGGTTGGGTTTCCTGGGTCCAGTTGCAAATAGCGGTATCCAATTCTGCACAGCGGTTCCAGCTCCATACCGAAACCTTACACCTGTATCCAAGGTGAAGTTCATCAAGGAAGAGATCAGGAAGGTCCTGTACCAGGCCTCCATCACAATTCGGAATTTTTCTCAGGTGATCGACCCCTTGTTTGCCTCAATGTAATACTATATGTTTTTCTCGTATTACCGGATGTTTCTTGACGTCTTATTGGTTAATCTGTTGATTAAATCGATTTTGGTGTTATGTTTAGATGTTTATATAATTTTATCCAAGAAACAGGAAGGGTTTATTGGAATGTTGATCTATATAGGGGGTGGGGCAATATGACATGTTTTGATTGGTCCAAGTTGTATTCATTCTCTTCTTTTAAAAAAAGATTACACTCACCTCTGTGTCTTTATAAATCATGATTTAATGTCACAAAATAGAAAAATTTCCCAAGCACGCAAGTGTGTAAATTGGTGTGCAAAAAAAATATCCCAATGTGCGTGTTTCAGCGTACACAGTGGGGCATTAGAGGGGCAACGATTTAAAAGTAATATCAGGAAGTATTACTTTACTGAGAGGGCAGTGGATGTATGGAATAGTCTTCCAGCGGAAGTGGTAGGGGTTAATACAGTGAAGGAGTTTAAGCATGCATGGGATAGGTATAAGGCTATCCTAGATATAAGATAAGGCCAGGGACTAATGATAGTATTACATTACTGAGAGGGTAGTGGATGCATGGAATAGTCTTCCAGTAGAAGTGGTAGAGGTTAATACAGTGAAATAATTTTGGTGTTATGTTTAGATGTTTATATAATTTTATCCAAGAAACAGGAAGGGTTTATTGGAATGTTGATCTATATAGGGGGTGGGGCAATATGACATGTTTTGATTGGTCCAAGTTGTATTCATTCTCTTCTTTTAAAAAAAGATTACACTCACCTCTGTGTCTTTATAAATCATGATTTAATGTCACAAAATAGAAAAATTTCCCAAGCACGCAAGTGTGTAAATTGGTGTGCAAAAAAAATATCCCAATGTGCGTGTTTCAGCGTACACAGTGCAAGCAAAGACCAAAAATAATAATACAATGACCTTGTTGTATGTAACAGTTCTCTTTTATGGTATAACATCTGCTCAGTATAGTCACATGAAAGATAACAGAAACAAATACATATAGTGTAGTATGTTATTAGGTCTTAATATAGTGCAATTAGGGTGTAGCACTCACAAGGAATATGATGACACACCAATGGGTAATATATCCCTTCCAAACAGGGACTGGATCCCACATATCGCTGAGTGTTTCAAATCCTGTGTTTTCAAATCATAAGAGAAAACCAACCGGTAATAGATAAATGCAGTATGTGCCAATATGTCCAAGAGCGTCTTGTACTTATTACAGACAAGGCATACGTTTTTAAAATAATATACACTCTACACACGTACAGTTTTTTTTTGTTTTTTTTTAAAAGACACTTTAAATTTAGTTGCAGTACTGGGTATTTTCTAATATAATATTTTATCGTTTCTGTTAAGTATATCATCATTTTATTTGATAATAAAATACCCTTATATCATAATTGTATGGGATAATATACATCTTGTGTAGCTGCCCACCAAGGGGAATTTGCAACATTGTAGCAGGATTTGTGTGTAATGCCCCTGGAGAAGCACACCCAACGCTAAATACAACACACACTTTAAAAAGCTGAAATCAATTCCATGTTAATTTGGACTTGTTATTTAAAGGGGCTTTCACCTAAACATTGTTTATACAATGGTGTCTCCTCCTTATGACATCATCTTGTGGCCTGACATGCAAATGAACTATTTTCAATGGGAAGTTATGTCGTAAACAGGAGATACCAGATGGTACCATTTAAAACACTTTTTTTTTTTCATCTTTATTTAAAATTGGATAATCATAGGTGAGTTGGAGATTTTTTTTATCATTAAAGATTTTTGCAGCTCTGTTCATTCATGACTTCTTACTGAATAGAAAGAAATATACGGAGCCCAGGACTCAAGTGAAATAGTGGGAACTTTAATTCAGAGCGCAGGCGACGAGTTCAGAGAAGGGCTACTAAACTGGTACATGGGCTGAAGGATAAAACTTACCAGGAAAGGTTAAAGCATCTTAACATGTATAGCTTGGAGGAAAGACGTAACAGGGGGGATATGATAGAAACATTTATATACATAAAGGGAATCAACACAGTAACGGAGGAGAGTATATTTAAAAGAAGAAAAACTACCACAACTAGAGGACATAGTCTTAAATTAGAGGGGCAACGATTTAAAAGTAATATCAGGAAGTATTACTTTACTGAGAGGGCAGTGGATGTATGGAATAGTCTTCCAGCGGAAGTGGTAGGGGTTAATACAGTGAAGGAGTTTAAGCATGCATGGGATAGGTATAAGGCTATCCTAGATATAAGATAAGGCCAGGGACTAATGATAGTATTACATTACTGAGAGGGTAGTGGATGCATGGAATAGTCTTCCAGTAGAAGTGGTAGAGGTTAATACAGTGAAGGAGTTTAAGCATGCGTGGGATAGGTATAAGGCTATCCTAGATATAAGATAAGGCCAGGGACTAATGAAAGTATTACTTTACTGAGAGGGTAGTGGATGCATGGAATAGTCTTCCAGTAGAAGTGGTAGAGGTTAATACAGTGAAGGAGTTTAAGCATGCATGGGATAGGTATAAGGCTATCCTAGAAATAAGATAATGCCAGGGACTAATGAAAGGATTACTTTACTGAGAGGGTAGTGGATATATGGAATAGTCTCCTAGTCGAAGCGGTAGAGGTTAATACAGTGAAGGAGTTTAAGCATGTGTGGGATAGGTATAAGGCTATCCTAGATATAAGATAAGACCAGGGACTAATGAAAGTATTACGTTACTGAGAGGGTAGTGGATGCATGGAATAGTCTTCCAGTAGAAGTGGTAGAGGTTAATACAGTGAAGGAGTTTAAGCATGCATGGAAAAGGTATAAGGCTATCCTAGATATAAGATAAGGTCAGTGACTAATGACAGTATTACTTTACTGAGAGGGTAGTGGATGTATGGAATAGTCTTCCAGTAGAAGTGGTAGAGGTTAATACAGTGAAGGAGTTCAAGCATGCATGGGATAGGTATAAGGTTATCCTAGATATACGATAAGGCCAGGGACTAATGAAAGTATTACTTTACTGAGAGGGTAGTGGATGTATGGAATAGCCTTCCAGTAGAAGTGGTAGAGGTTAATACAGTGAAGGAGTTTAATTATGCGTGGGATAGGCACAAGGCTATCCTAGATATAAGATAGGGAACTGGGGACTAATAAAAGTATTTAGATAATTGGGCAGGCTAGATGGACTGAATTGTTCTTATCTGCTGACACATTCTATTTTTCTATGTAAAAATCTTTAATTTATTTTAATATAAAAATAAGTTAATTTCACAAATTTTTAATGCTTGTCAATAAAACAAAAAATATATATAATCTAAGAGGAGCCATCTGTTTATCTGGCTGGGCTGATGGTTATATAACGGGGTTAGTGGTCTGTTATGAAGATATTTGCTTGTTCACAGTTTCTTTTCCTTCCTAACTTGGCTTAGAAAGTGTCTTTTTCCCCCTGTAAGATCCTCAGTAGGTGGATGAAGGAAACACTAAAAAAAAAAATCCCTTTCACTTAACTCCGACACAGGGAATTCTAAAGTAAACACTGTCTGTGCTTCCTCCATCCTATGAAGTGTAAATCGGATGGATATAGTCCCACACCTGCCTCGATGGCTTCCTGCTCCGCTCCTCTACCAAGAAACCAGACAAGTGCCTGCCAAAGCACCTGTCCATCTGAGCTCCAAGCGAATGGAGTGAGCGTAAGGTACGAGGGATCAACTAGAAGACTGCACTAGAAAAATAGAAGAGAGTGAACTCAATAGTGCAAAGCACAATACAAGAAAGGAAAAAAAGAGAGACTAAGAAACAGTTACAGATTCCAACAGACTGTTCCCAGCACCAAAGAGAAACATAGACCATGTATAAACTGGAAAGAGAGCTCGAACTATCTACAATCACAGGAAAACTATGTACAAAATATTTAATATTACACTAAGCACGGTTATCACACATCAAAATCAGTAAATGTAATATAAAAAAAAACATAAAAGAAAAGAATGGCGTCAAGCAACGTCAATGAAAAAGGAAGACCTGACGCATTTCGCCCTCTTGGGTCTTCATCAGAGGTCAGTGGAGAAATGAGCATTTATTGATTTTTGGCTCAAGAGCTGATGCCAAGAGCTACCGTGATGAGGCTATGGTTATTTGAATGGTATATGATGTTGTAAAATACAGCTGTAGTGAGAAAGACATAAATATTTAACCCCTTAGTGACAAGACATTTTGACCTGGACTTTCCCTCGATGACAAGGGCTGTTTTTACATTTCTGCGGTGTTTGTGTTTAGCTGTAAGTTTCTTCTCTTTCACATACAGTACCCACACAAATTATATGTTGTTTTTATCGCCATAAGAAGGGCTTTCATTAGATACCATTGAGATCATCATATCTTATAATTTACTGCAAAAAAAATCATGAAATATGATGAAAAAACTAAAAAAAAAAAAAACACTAACTAACTTTGACCTAAAATCTAATTTACACAAATACAATCATTAAAAAAGACCCCGTCTAAATAGTTTCTAAATGCTGTCCTGAGTTTTTTCCTATATTGACCAAAACCCTAAATTTAACCCTAACCCTAAATTTAACCCCAACTCTAACCCTTATGCCAACCCTTAATATAATTTAATTTTAACCCTATCCCTTATGCTAACCCTAATTTAAATTTCACCCTAACAGCTATTCTAACCCTAATCCTAGATTTAAGTGAATTAAGTCTTTTTTTTTTCTTAAATGCAATGTTGCTGACTGCCTCTAGGGGCAGTCAAGCAACATATTAAGAACGACGGAAGTGAATTTCTTTTTCACTTCCAAAGCTCTGACCCCAAACCGCTCGTTTCCATTGTTGGGAACAGAGTTCCCGGCTGAATGGGCCTGACCCGTCTATTGTCGCGAAGGGGTTAAACACATGAGTGTCAGGTGTGCTGGGGACATAGAACCTGGAATGGGTCTTGGCCAGGATGGCTGGAGCCTATCTCAACTGAAGTCCTTGGGCCTCTTCCATGTGTGAATTTCAGAATTAAAGGGGCAGTCTCACTTTAGACTCCTACGTCCGTGTTTCAGGATGGACCGGGTGGGTCATCGACATGGCTGTGGACCTGGTACACGTGGCTGGGACGTATAAGGGCAGTTTCTCCTGGCTGACCTTATTAATAAAGGAGATGTGCTCCCAAATTAATCACGCACTCCAGCTAGGGTTGCCACCTTTTCCTCCAAAAAATACCGGCCTTGGTACTGTCTCCATAGACTTAACATTGGCCTGATGCTAAGTTTTTACCGGCCTGCCGGTAAAATACCTGCCAGGTGGCAACCCTAACTCCAGCCCATGACTGTTTGTTTACCTCAGTTACTGATCTGAAAAAGCTTATGCCTCCCGATTCCCAGATCAAACTTTTACCCATCAACCGGAACCTTTTCCCAACTTAATGGTGCTCATTTTAGCCACTTGAAAGGATGAAACATTAAAAGGACTTGGTCAACCTAAACATTGCTTATACTCTGAATGTAGAGAATAAAATGTGATGGAAAAAAAATAATCCTTGCATCAGCAGAATGGCAATCAAATGCATAAAAGTGAAATGTGTCTCATGTTTATGACATCACCTCTGCCTGGAAATCCTAGTTAACTGCTTTTCAATGGAAGCTGTGCCATTTGCATATCAAACATCAAGGTGATGTCACAAGCATGAGATACCACACAGACACATTTAAAACATACATTTATCTTATTTTATGCTTGACCTTTCAACTGCTAACACAGCATATTGATGGTTTTATATCATTACCTAATTCTCTACATTCACAGCATGTCAATATTTGGGTTCACAAAGGCCCTTTAAAAGGGACTGTCTGGTGCCCAACGTGCATCTTCCAAATATTAATGCATATTAATGTGCTCTCAAAGTACTTTAAAATGCATGTTTTACATTTTGCATTGCTTAAAATATCAGATACTTAGAGCTAGAAGAAATTGTGAAATTACAGCAGTTTGCAAGAAACCAGGACTGCCCACACTAGCTGAGTAAAGGTCATTTCCTTTTTTTTTTTTTTTTTGCTGACAATGTGTTAAGAGATCCTACTGTGTACAAGAGCAAGTCTATCTTAGTCCACACAATGTATCCAATCCAGGAGCCAGAAAGTGACTAAATGAAACAAAACTTTATATCCTCAGTGTCTATATAATCAGTGCTGCCGCACCTGCAGTAAACATGCAGAGTAATCACTGAGGGGGGCTTGAGTCAAATATTAAAAATGTGATTATTGATACAGAATGCCTGCATCAAATCACACAGGGACAAAAGTGCACTATACAAGCAGTGATCTTCATCTTGCAGCAAAGTGAGTTTGGGGTGTACACTGTCCCTTTAAGTTGACCCTGCCAGGAATTGAACCTGCACCCCTGATGGGTTTTTTTAGTATATTAGCCTCACCAGCTCCTAAAGGGCAATTATCATCTAAATTTGTAAACTGCTATGCAGTGTGTAGTTTGCTGTTTGCGTTAAAGATTTCAGTCACAGATAGCGGCTGCACGGCATGTCACTGCGCTGGGATCATGTATACACGCACATGCTTGGATTCCTCATTTTGCATGCATTGTGTGGTTTGTGGTTTGTTTTTATTCAAGCTCTGGGCCTTGGTTTTGGCAGACTGTGCGGAGCTCTGACTGATGACTGACCTTGTCAGGCCGGTCCTGTCAATATGTGGTCAGGGCCCAATTTATGTTTTTCTTTTCCTCCACACCAATATGTGCAGTGTGTCATGAAGCAGCAAACCCATAGGATGGCCGAGCCGTCCAAGCCTTGTTTTGGATTGTTACCATGGGCTGGGGGGCCGGGAGGCTGGGGGGGGGGGGGGGTGGAGACCTGTGCTGGAGTGAGGAGATGTGGTCAGGAGGTGCTGCCATTACAGATCCTGCGAGGAAGATCTTGATGTGCTGGATGCAGAGAATGGGAAGTTGCATTACAATAGATCCATGGGAATGTGCTGACACAGAGAGTGTGAGTACACCGGAGGGTCAGCAAGGTTATACTATGGATTAAACATTGTGCAAGAAATCCCAGGGCAGGCAACAGGAGAAGCAAGAGCAAGCCATAAAAACTGGGAAACTCCTATCATCCTTATCCAGTCAGTGGGCAGACTAGATGGGACAAATGGTTCTTATCTGCCGGTGACCCATTCTCCCTGCTCCAATAGCGAAGCACATCTCCTAACTGGCTGACTGACCGGTCCTTCTGACTCGTGCTATCCATCATTGCCCGCGTCCAGTGCTGGTGAGATGGCTCAGTGCAGATCCTATACATAGCTATGAATTAGATGGACGGCAGGCTATTCAATAGTGAGTGAGACTTGCAGGGTATTTCTGACTTAAGGCTATAGTAGCCAAGTTGGAAAAATTCTCCAATGCTGCTGAATGGGAGAACTTTTCCAGCTCGGCTACTTTGGCCTTAAGTTTGAATTTCCCTTCTCAATTCCCTGCAACGCTCTCTTTATTGAGTAGACCTTAAATCTTCCTAATAACTAACAGTCGGCCTTTTACAACGACACAAGTAAAATGATGTCCAGCAGGCACGGCCCCATTTCCTGATAACCTTTGGCACTCCGCATGTTGTGGACTGCATTTCCCCTGATGCTTTGCCAGCTTTATGACAGTAAGAGCATTATGGGAGATGTAGTCCACAACATCTTTATTGTCTTCAGTCCTTCACTTGAAACAATGGGACTGCACTGACTTGGAGCATCGTCTGTTCCGTAGCATAGCTGGGGGGCGTAGGGTGCAGTCTGATAGGGAAAACATAGCTGACGCTCAAATCGTGCTATGCCTGAACTCCCGGGTTTGGGCACGCCTCCGTGACATCACAAGTGACGTTGGGAGGTATCGAGAGTTTTCAGCAGAGACCAATAGGTTCTATTAAGACCCCGTTCGGGTCTCTGCCACTGTGTCCCTGGCTACTGACCACCTTGTGATTGGGGGGCCAGGAAACCAAAAACTGCCTTTTTGCTGCTTGCGTCTTCAAGGAACCAAACACCATGTGTCGTAGGATGTGTGGTGTGAGAGGGGCAGCGAAATCAGGAACCACCCCGGGCGGCAAAACCTCCAGCCACGCTACTGCGTCCGTTTGGTCTAGTCACAAAAAAAAACTGAACTGACAAGTGAAATACAAAAACCCAGCATTAATGGCTGAGCTCAAAAGACAAGGCAAGATGGAAATGTTTCCAGCTCTGCTATTAATGCCTGGCTGTTGCAGGTCACGAGTTGTGAATAGATATCCAATTCGGGTCTAGGACAGTTCAGCGCGGCAGTTAGAACGCTGAACTGTCAGCAATGAAGGATAACGCGGCCGTTTCACCGCGGACGCGGCTATGTAAGGGCTGACAGTTCAGCGTTGAACTGTCAGCTCTTACAAATGTCCAGGTTAAAATAAAATAACCCCCCAATAAATGAATCCCCCCCCAAACCTCAATACTAAAATTAACCCCAAAACCCCAATACTAAAATTAACCCCTAAACCCCAATACTAAAATTCTAATTCTAACACTCTAACACTTTAATTCTAACATATTAAAACTCACCTTTAGCGATGAAATGTCCCGCGATGAAATATCCCGCGACGAGCTCTCGTGTGGTGAAAAGACAACGGTGAAGCGGCTGCGCGGATGCAGCCGCGATGAAGTGTCCCATCCCCATCCAATTCCTCGGCTCTATACTACAGACTGTAAACCCCATGGAGCAGGGCTCACAAGCCTCATTTAGGGGATCATGTTTGCGAATATATGTAATATTTCGGTATTATCTTATTCTCGTTTTGTGCCTCTTCTGTGTACTTTTATTTAGCGTGCATTTCTTTTTCTGCCACTATAGTGTAACTATTTTGGAGCACACTCGAGACTTCTGCAAAGGTTTTTCGATGAATATTCTTACTTTGCGCAAATGATATTACAAAAGGGGGAAAAAACGATCCTAAATATTATTGTTTTTATTAATAATTTGCTCATATTTATTATTTGAACATAAAACGTTTCGTACATTCCAAAAGTAGCAAAACTAGCTCTGCACATAAAATGGATTTGTTTTCATGTTAGTACATATCCCCACAAATGCTTCATGTTGTAAAAATAATTAATAACAATTCGCCAGCAATGCGGGATGCCCTCTCTTGTGACTCTCTCTGATATATACAGGAGAGAATCTTTCTCACAGCTGTACACACTGTCACTATGGAGTTTATTCGTGTTAGAGGAAATGACAGGAAACTGAAAAGGGAACTGCAACATCAAAGCCAAACTAGTCAAGTTTGAAGTATAGCTGAATGGGACTATTTTTCCAGCTTGGCTACTTTGGCAGATGGACTAATATAGAGACACAAGTGAAAAGTTTAGTGGCTGTAGTTTGGGGATTAACTGTTTATTTTTTACATTTTAGGGCACATGTCATATATCCACTGTTCGATAGTTGCCAATTGCAGGAGGGCAATTGCTGTTGCTGGGGATGCACCCCCTTTTCACCTACAAAAGCCCCAGCCAGTAACACTTTGATCTTTCTATCCAATTGTCTTGTCTGCCTATCGATCTATGTCCATTATCTGTCATCAGGCAATAATGAAACAATACAAATAAATGACCTTCTAGAGCCCTCTTTACTCTCTATAGCTCTATCATGGGGCGGACATGTTTAGAATGTTGGGTCAGATGGCGGAAGATCTGCTCCAAGGTTCTAAACAACATGTCCGCGATCAAATAGTTGGCAACGTGGAAGAACCTGAGTATTTGGAAATGTTTACTCTTAAGATGGACTTACCTTGTTATCAAGGACAATAGTAGACGTCCGGCTGGTAATATCACGTTGAGTCATCACCCTCCCAGTTGTTTTTGGCTTCAGTAAAATATAGAGAGATTGATGTTTCCTCACAACAGATTTTGTAGGCCTCTGCGCGCTATATTTGTTTTGGCCCGCGGATATCGTCTCTTATTAGAATGGCTTGGCAGCATCAAAAGTCCATTCACAGGTCGACAACCGATTAAGCGTTATATTAGGTGACAATCGCTTGACATGTTGGGTTATTTTGTTGGGGATTAGTGTAAATCCACCACCTGCGCATGGGTTTGGTTTCTTGGCCCAACAGCTGCTAATCCATCCACAATTCCCCCTTCACACACCTGCTATTGTTGTATCCGCGATCCCACTGGCAAAACTAAGAGCATCTTCCTGAGAATGATGCTGCCTTCTCGAGTGATGGGATGGGGTATCTCCGACACCAGTGCAAATTTCCCACGTAAAGCGGTTTCCTGTGCACAGTTACTTTATTGTATCAGTTGAGGGAATCCCTCAGTAAATAAAAAATGGGGGAATTTCGTCCAACTGGCTGGAGCGAGCGAAATGGAAACCTCATTTGGTCTGGCTTTCGAAAACAAAGGATTATTTGCAGGCTTGGCCATCTCTTGGATCTTATTCAGGTCGTTTTCATTTGCCACTGGCCCTTGGTTTTGAGTTTTACACCTGTAATTATGGATTATCGTTATGGGGGAGAGTGACCTCTCTAACTGTTGTAAATACAGCCAGTGGTGTATCTTGGCTTTGTGCTGCCCTAGGCAGACAAAATTCAGGCACACACAAACCCACATTGCACACCTATGACATGCCCCATCACCCACATTGCACACCCAAGACAGGCCCCATCACCCAAATTGCACACACAATAAATGCCCAATCACCCCATTATATGCCCCCATCACCCACATTGCATACACACTAAATGCCCCATCACCCCCATTACATGCCACCATCACCCTCATTACATACCCCCAACACGTCCATTACATGCCCCCATACCCCAGATTAATTGGAAGGAGCTAAAGCTTGCTGAACAGTGAGGGAGGGAGCGAAAATGTTTAAAGCACCAGAAGTGGGGTTTAACACCCTCTGGCAAAGTGCCGCCCTCTGGCAAAGTTTGCCTTGTAGAAGATACACTACTGAATACAGCAATCTGTTCCGAAGAGAAGGTGGCTATTATGGGGTGATATTGGGTGACATTGGTTGTTATTCTGGCCGGGAGTCTCCATTTCCCATCAGCACCCCAGCCATGGTAGCCTCAATTGCACTGTTATTGAGTTTGTGGGATTTCCCAAGAGATTTCCCTCATTGAGGTCTACACATCGTGTCACACATCAATTACCCAACCGCCCTATGACTTGCTGCCCCCCCCCCCCCCCCCCTTATTACAATGCAGAGAAGTGGTTCAGTGATATTATTTGAAGCCGCCAGGCTGATGGAGCCATGCATGAGCAGAGCGGTTCGGAGATGGTCATAGTGGCTGGATGGAAGTCCTGGAAGGTGGTGGCTTCAGGTGTCCAGGCTATTAATCTGTATCACTGATCTCTGATGAAGCCATTTGGGAGACTTCGCTCGTGTCCCCAACAGGGCTTGGGAGGAACTCAATAGACTGCATTGAAGTTATGCTGGCTGAGAGTGATGGGACTTGTGGTGTAGAAATAAGTGGAAGGAACAGGTTAACTATATGCTTTTTATTTTTTTTTTCAGTAACACAATCCTGTTCTCCTCCTAGTTATTGCTATCTCAGTGACCCACAGATCACTGGGAAGCGCTAACAAGTGGATTTCCTCCGGTGATATCAATACCAGCTCCGAGACAGGAAGGAGACGCGATGTGTAGACAAACAACCAGCGGTGATAACAGGCTGTGCTACACTTGTTTGTCACAGACCCGGTGCGTCGAGTCCATTGAGTGTTTCCTCAGGCCCGCATGCAGTGCGCTGGAGGACATTAAATCTCCATGAATTACCAAACACATTATAACACTGTATAACATTATACGCACCTCCCACGTAGCTTACACACCCTGAGAAGGTGCATGGCAGAGCAGTGCACTCTGCGCGCAAAAAGGTGAAATAAAAGATTGCTGCGGAATATCCATGCGCATAGGTGAAACGGCTCCGTTAAAACACCTTTTCTCTGAGACTATCCTCAGGGGGAGTTAGTGACGTAGCTTCATCATAGGAGCCGTGATACACACCAGTTCAGGCTTTATGTGGCTGCTCCAGACCTTCCTTAGTGCCCCTTCCAGTGTCTCCATCAGGAGGTGAAAGGGGGTGAACACCTGTCATGGGTCCACCAGCGCTGGCTCACCAGGCTCTCTGTAGCGAGCAGGTAGTATGGTGTCTGTGCACTGACCAGTCATCCTCCCATACTGCCTCCCATGATTCCTGCGCATGAGGGGTCATGTGACCTGCCAGTGCTCAGACTTCAGACCAGATTGGGACATGTCCTGGGTGTGCAATGTCGGTGCTGGGATCTTTCCTGGGTGATATGGGTGATGGGGCACGTCCAGGGTGTGCAATGTGGGTGATGGGGCACGTCTTGAGTGTGCAATGTGGGTGATGGGGCACGTCTTGAGTGTGCAATGTGGGTGATGGGGCATGTCCTCGGTGTGCAGTGTGGGTAATGGGCATTGTCCATGGTGTGCAGTGTGGGTGATGGGGCATGTCCTGGGTGTGCAATGTGGGTTATGGGGCATGTCCTAGGTGTGCAGTGTGGGTGATGGGACATGTCGTGGGTGTGCAGTATGGGTGATGGGACATGTCCTGGGTGTGCAATATGGGTAATGGGACATGTCCTGGGTGTGCAGTGTGGGTGATGGGACATGCCCTGGGTGTGCAGTGTGGGTGATGGGACATGTCCTGGGTGTGCGGTATGGGTGATGGGACATGTCCTGGGTGTGCGGTATGGGTGATGGGACATGTCCTGGGTGTGCAATATGGGTAATGGGACATGTCCTAGGTGTGCAGTGTGGGTGATGGGGCATGTCCTGGGTGTGCAATGTGGGTTATGGGGCATGTCCTAGGTGTGCAGTGTGGGTGATGGGACATGTCGTGGGTGTGCAGTATGGGTGATGGGACATGTCCTGGGTGTGCAATATGGGTAATGGGACATGTCCTGGGTGTGCAGTGTGGGTGATGGGACATGTCCTGGGTGTGCAGTGTGGGTGATGGGACATGTCCTGGGTGTGCGGTATGGGTGATGGGGCATGTCCTGGGTGTGCAGTATGGGTAATGGGGCATGTCCTGGGTGTGCACTATGGGTAATGGGATATGTCCTGGGTGTGCAGCGTGGGTGATAGGACATGTCCTGGGTGTGGAATTCCCTTGTCAATTCCCTCTTGCATGAACAAAATCCTTTGTTTTTTTTTTGCCGTGTTTGAGAGAGTTTTAGAGTTTTGGAGGCAGCAGATAAAACCTGCAGTTTGCAACATGCAAAAAAACCCCATGTTATTCCACTGAATACTTTGAGCTGTGAAGTCTCCTCCCGATCCCAGCCTGGTGAACTGATTATCCTCAGCTATTTAAAGAGCAACTACTTAATCCTAATCAGAGACTATGGTTACAACAAGCACGGCTTTAATATTCAATAGTTATTTTATTTGGCAATGACATTTTTCACATTCTGCAGGGCATTAATCCACGATTAGAAAGAAAATGTGGAATTCAGAGTGCATTATGCAAGCTAGCATTGCTGAGTACTGCCAGCACTGTCACAGCAGCCTTGATTTGTGAGGGTGTTAGTGCTCCAAAGCTCCCAATCTGTCAGTATATCTGTCTGTCTATCCAGCGCTGTATTTAAAGCAAGGAAAACAAGACAAGTGCCTAGGGCGGCACTTGCCTTCTATGCCCATAAGGGGTGGCAAAAAATGCAAAAAAAAAAAAAAAATTTCAAAATTCCAAAAAAGCCTCCCCTTTAAAAACTTGCTTGCCAGCAGAGACGGTGGCTTGGGAGATACCACGCTGCCCTGGGAGCCGAACAGACAGCACAGAGAAACCGTTTCTCCCTGCTGCCTGTTTGGCTCCCTGTTCAGTTTTGACAGGTCACGTGACGTCAGACATGCGCCGGGTCACTTGACTTCTCTGCACACACCGAGGGGGAGCCAAACAGGCAGCATGGAGTCCACTATGCTGCCTGCCACAAGCCACCAGGGACAAAGATAAGTCCTAGGACAGGTATTGGGCAAATTGGCTGTGGTTATTAATGGCAAATAATACTGAAATATTAATGGGCAAACTTGCTGGGGCATATTAAATGGCAAAATAATACTGGCATATTATTGGGCAAATTGGCTGGGGCATATTAAATAGCAAAATAATACTGGCATATTATTGGGAAATTTGGCTGCGTCATATTAATGGCACAATAATACTGGCATATTGATGGGAAAATAATACTGGCATATGAATCGGCAAGCTGTGGTATATTTAATGGACAAACGGTGGCATGTTTTAATAGGCAAACTGACTGTTGCATAAGGTAATGACAAAGTGACTGTGGCATGTTAATTGGTACCTGACAGTGTCTTATTTTAATTGGCAAAGTGACTGTGGCATGTTCTGTGGGGCAAAATAACATGTACTATGGGGGAAAGTGACATTGTGGCTTGTTCTGCAGGAGCAGTGGGACAAAGTGACACTGTGGCATGTTCTGTGACACTGTGGCATGCCAAATTGTGTGGGTGTAATATAAGTGCAAGCTAAGTGCTGTGGGTGCAATACAAGTTGGGTCAAGTGGGGGGCCACTGCTAAAGACTTTGCCCAGGGCCCACTAGGGTCTTAAGCAGCCCTGTGATGGGGTGATGGAGGCATGTGATGGGGACATGTTATGGGGGCATGTAATGTGTATGTAATGGGGTGATGGAGCATTTAGTGTGTGTGCAATTTGGGTGATGGGGCATATCGTGGGTGTGCAAAGTGGGTGATGGGGCATGTCATAGGTGTGCAATGTGGGTGGGGGGATGTCTGCCTAGGGCAGTACAAAGCCAAGATACACCACTGGCTGTGTCTCCCCCATAACAATAATCCATAACGCGGGTTATTGGTCATGTCGTGGTGTGTAAGGTAGGTAGGGGGTGCCTAGATTGGGTCTGCCTAGGTATATCTGTCTATCAATCTCTGTACCTTATCTGTCAGTATATCTGTCTATCAATCTCTGTACCTTATCTGTCAGTATGTCTGTCTATCAGTCTCTGTACCTTATCTGTCAGTATATCTGTCTATCAATCTCTGTACCTTATCTGTCAGTATATCTGTCTGTCAATCTCTGTACCTTATCTGTCAGTATATCTGTCTATCAATCTCTGTACCTTATCTGTCAGTATATCTGTCTATCAATCTCTGTACCTTATCTGTCAGTATATCTGTCTATCAATCTCTGTACCTTATCTGTCAGTATATCTGTCTATCAGTCTCTGTACCTTATCTGTCAGTATATCTGTCTATCAATCTCTGTACCTTATCTGTCAGTATATCTGTCTATCAATCTCTGTACCTTATCTGTCAGTATATCTGTCTATCAATCTCTGTACCTTATCTGTCAGTATATCTGTCTATCAGTCTCTGTACCTTATCTGTCAGTATATCTGTCTATCAATCTCTGTACCTTATCTGTCAGTATATCTGTCTATCAATCTCTGTACCTTGTCTGTCAGTATATCTGTCTATCAGTCTCTGTACCTTATCTGTCAGTATATCTGTCTATCAGTCTCTGTACCTTATCTGTCAGTATATCTGTCTATCAATCTCTGTACCTTATCTGTCAGTATATCTGTCTATCAGTCTCTGTACCTTATCTGTCAGTATATCTGTCTATCAATCTCTGTACCTTATCTGTCAGTATATCTGTCTATCAATCTCTGTACCTTATCTGTCAGTATATCTGTCTATCAGTCTCTGTACCTTATCTGTCAGTATATCTGTCTATCAATCTCTGTACCTTATCTGTCAGTATATCTGTCTATCAGTCTCTGTACCTTATCTGTCAGTATATCTGTCTATCAGTCTCTGCACCTTATCTGTCAGTATATCTGTCTATCAGTCTCTGCACCTTATCTGTCAGTATATCTATCAATCTCTGTACCTTATCTGTCAGTATATCTATCAGTCTCTGTACCTTATCTGTCAGTATATCTGTCTATCGGTCTCTGCACCTTATCTGTCGGTATATCTGTGTATCTCTGTCTATCTGTGTCTGTCTCTGATTATAACAGCCTTCAAAGGCCAGAGTTGAGGTTAACCGACAAGTGAACTGCAAAATCAGATGAAATAATAGACTTAGAAAGATCAGCAAGTTGTAGAATGTTTGCAGTTGGCTTATTACCCCCTGGTTTGTGCAGTTCAGTATTTAGGCAGTAGATTCTGGACTTTTAATGTATTCAGTGGTTTGGTTTTTGTTCACCTGCCAGACACTTGCACAGAAGTAAAAAGTTATTTTCTTTACATATAAGCAGTTTGTCCTCTGCCGTTTCAGACTTATGACATAACACGGTGGGCGTAAAACGGGAAGGAAAGGGTGTGATCTGCGCCATTGGCTGATAAATGGGAGTATTTGTACCGAGGATCCTGCTTATAAAAAGGACAGGGTCACACTCCGGAGAATCGCGGCTCCGCGGGGGCAGGGGCCACTCCCATTAATCAGGGCCACACACAGTAATGTCTGCTTCCAAAGCCATGCACACTGTTTGAAGTAACAGCCAGTCCCATTAGTAGAAATCTAATGCGGCCACAAACCAGGCCAGGTCCCTGGGGCTCCATGAGCTGACTATGATAAATGGGCACATTGCATCATCAGATAATAAATGGGCTCGAGCTCTGCCCTGTGATGGTTCTAAGAACGGTTGCTGTTACTGTACTATAACTCCTTGAGGGACAGGAAGGGTGAGCAAAAAAAAATAAAAATGGCAAAATGAAAGAAGGAATGCACTGGAAAACAAGGAATGGCTGGCAAAAGGGGCAGAGGCCGGGGACCCCTGGGCTGCACTTTAACCTGACTCGATGGGTTGGCACTTGTAAAAGCCTAGTATGTAGCAATTATCTTGCCTGTCTATCTGTGATGAGAATCATGCAAGGGGTGGCTGGTGAAGTTGAACTGTGAGACACTAAATATCTCTTTACCCCCTGGGCCAAAAACTGCCCACTGACACTACCCCTGCTCACTGCCCTGTTCACAATCTCTGACGCATGTGACCTGTAGCTTTGCAAGCTGGACCACGGATTCCTGGATGCCCCGTGATTATCAAGAAATCTTACACAATGCTCCACCAGCAGGGCCTGGCGAAGTCATCCATGGAGCTCGGTGGAGGTGCGGCATCACGATTCACTGTGCTTTTCCAATTTGGGGGGGGGGAATCATATTCAGGATAAAGATGGCATAAGAAAAAAAAGTCATATATTTCCCAAAAGCAGTATAGACCGTCAGTTTGTATGAGTACACTAGATCAGAAAGAGATTAGCACACACCTACCAAAAATTACCCAAAAAAGCATTTATCCTTAAAGGGTCAAATGCAGAGTAGATCTTTAAATAGTATTATTATTATATAGTAATAGTATTAATTTCAGTACCAGACGCATACTTGCCAACGTTCTGTTTGGAGATTTTTGAGACGAAAAAGGGGGCAGGGCCTAAAGGGGCGGAGTTACGCAACGTGACAGCTTTGAGCTCCACACTCCCAGTACAAATATCGGGTGTCTGGCGCTCATTCCCCCCGATGTTTGTGCAGTTTAAATGCAATGCCGGGACAAACCCGAATTTAATGGGAGAAGAAAAAGAAAAAACAGGACTTTCCCAGCAAATTCAGGACTGTTGGCAAATATGCATATCAATTTCTCTTAGCCTAAAGTAAAGGCCAACTTGTTTCTATTCCTCTGCATGGAATTTTGTTTTTCACCCTTTTAAAACATACATACCACCTGTCACACCCCACTGGCGTCTTGAGACACTGGGGCGTGGCCTGGGAGAGGGTGGGTCAGCCCCACTGTGCATGTACTCAAATCACTCAAAAGCGGGTCATTGCTGTATGTATATAGGTATATATAGGTATATATAGGTATATACATAAGTCACAAAGCGGCTAGAATCATTTAATAGCTTTCAGGGTAATTATACCCAAATTATCCACCTTTTCATTCCATGACGATGTAATCCATTCGGAGACACGGATGAATGGATTACACGGAGTTTAGATGCAGACTGCGCAGTGTGTCATTTCACCGGTAATGTATATTCTCGCCAACGGACGCTCCCATCTCCAAGGTCATAATATTAACCGGCACTAATATAAATAAAGCCAGACTCTGATTGGTCAGCGGACTCCCGCATTAAAAGAGAGTCGCGGCTGGTTATAAATCCGCCTGAGGCGCAGAGTGGGGAGCGCGGACGCCAGAGAGGAGATGATTCAGTAATGTTCAGTGTGGAGGGGATCTGCTTCCAGATTGGGGGCCTGGGGGGGGAAATTAAAGGGTTAAAGCTTGCCTATCCTCAATCCATTCAAAAGAACATTTAACACTTAGAGACTGGATCACCTAAACATCACTAGTGGGCTTTACTGCCTTGCTGAGGCAAGGTGGGCTACCTGTAATCCACCGAGGGACAGGTAGTATGGCACAGCATTCTCAGATTGGTACCCATGCAGTGAAAACCTCACAGAATAGACCAGTATACCAGCTAGATCAGTGGTCTCCAACTTTTTTTTTTTTTTTTTAATTCCCTATTTTTGCCCCAAGACCCCCTGTCCCTCTTTCCTACTCTGGCTTCCATATTTTGTAGGAGTTTTGAATATTAGATGTTTCGGCGTGTGATCACAGAGCTCTAGAACAATCAAATGCAGGAAATGTTTTATAGATTATGTGAATTAGATGCATTATTCCTAGTCTAAATCTTACCAGATTTCATAAACCGCTCTCATCTGGCCATAAAATCACCAAACAAATACCCTCTGCCGAAAGCCACCCCCACCCCCCCAGAATCCAAAAGCGGCCCTCTTGGACCATTTGGAATATCGGGAAGTAAGAACTTGGCAAAAGCTAAGGTTGGGTGTAAGGGGTGTACATTATTCAATATTAATAAAAAAAAAAAATCCTAATGTACATAGCGCAGATACCTTCAGATTATTCTACAGTGATCCAGAAAACAAAAAGATTTTTTATTTTTTTATTCTAGAATCTAGTAGATCCTGTGGGACATGGTTTGGCTGCCCCCTAGTGTCAGTTTTCTCTGACTGCGCTTGTGGAAATCTGAACAAATTTGTTGTAGCCTAAAATCTGAAAAAGTAATGCCCTCTAGGATCAGTCCTTCAAAGCAGTGTGTTTGTATAAACATTCCCACACGGACATTTAAAAAAAAAAAATAAGCATGTTTTTTTTTTTAATATACATCCCAACACTTTCGCAAGTAGGAACAGCACTCCATCTTCTAAGAAATCACGAAAGGCCTTATTAAATAGACACATTTATTAAGCAATAAAAATACTTGTAGAAAGTTTTATAAAGTATCTTCAGGATAAACATGTTACATGCTCACAGGATCATTTTTTTTTGTTTAGTATATTTTATCATTACATTTCTCAATTCAAGAAAACAATAAAATCCACTTTCACATATTTTTTTATATTAATATTTGTAATATTAATTTAAAAAAAAAAATACGTAGCAGCAATGTATATTTTTCCTAGCAGTAGTCTGGCAATTTAATCGTAATTTAAACTGTTTTTAATCACTGTGTGTGAACATACACCTACCATTGAAATAACTTTAGAAAAAAACGTTTGTATTTCGTAACAAAAAATATATATTTTTTTAAAAATTGTGAAATTTATTTTTGTCTGAAAAATATTCAGTACAGGGAGATAATTCCCACTGAAATAAACCAACATAATTTCAAATATCTTCAGTTCTGCATATATATAGAAATCTATATGTAGCCAATTACATACATGCATATTTTTAAGTTCTAATGAAACTTTTACATTGGAAAATAAAGTATAATACAGAATAAGTCATTCTGTAAGTTCAGCACCTGTTCCCATATACAATAATCTCATAGAAAATATTGTAATTATTTTATGAACCCCAAAAACAAAAGTACCTAGTGTTCAATCGGGGAATAAAGCCAAGATTGTAAAACTATACACTGGATTTCGTTTTTATCTACAGAATTTTTAAATTGTCTTTCTAAGTATAATTAAGTTGCATTGATAATAATAGTATGGGAGAAAATATGCACTAAAGTACCTACAATGCCTGCTTGTGGACAGAGGTCAACAGGCAAAGGTTTGATTGTCAGTCTGACAGTCCAATAAAGAGGCATGTTCCTTAGTGACAAACCACACCCCCTTTGAAGATAACAGAAAGCCGATCTCCTAGTGCTTGCTTTCTATTCTGGATAACCAGGGATATCTTCCAAGCGAAACATGATAGAAAGATCATTTAAAAAGTGTCTACATCACAAGAAGGGGCCAAATGTATTAAAAGTTTTGAGCATTTGGTATTCCAGCTTAAAGTAGTAATCATTTGAGCAAAGTGCACATATTCCATTCCCTGAAAGCAACTAAAAAAAATATAAAACATGTCCTTTTTTCCTCCACCTAGCAAAGATCCTCTTACCAGTGGATCAGCCATAAAACAAGAAAGAAGATTCAGGAGTGTTAATGTTTCAGATCTGCTGTAAAATGAGATATATAGATTTTATTTCAAACCACATTAGCAATGGAATGAGAATAAAATAAACTTATATAAACTTTCAGATTGTGTACCGTGGAAACAAACATAGAAAAACATTAAAAGAAATTATATAAAAATAATATTTTTGGGTTCAAGCATTACATAGACTGCAAGAATTAAAAAAAAAACAAACAAACAAACAAACAAACAAACAACTAAAACAGAAAAATAAACATTTATCTAGATACTTCTAGTTATATAAAGAATGTTGAATTCATACATTGATGGTATATTCGTTCGAAGTGGAGCAGCAAGCGTCCATCCTTAGGGATTGATCCTCCTTCAGTTATGAGCATCTCAAAATTAGGATCCATGGCGAGTTCCAATGAATGCGTGGCGAGGCTGGGGAACGATTATATACATGTTGAAACAGTCACTGTACTTGGGCCCTCTTGAAAGGGGCATCCTCGGACTGGGAATGGATGGGGAGATCCAGTGAAGAACGTCAGAGGAATGATTGTTCTCTTAACTGAAACATTAAATGTCTGTTGGTATGGACCAGCCTACTAGAATGGACATCCCCAGACCGTGGATGCTTTTTGGGAACGTGTGGAGAACCAGGGGAATAACTGGATATCGGCTGAAACATGAACAACCAAGTCATGGTCCTTAGACAAGCCCCATGCTGGGCGGACACCAAATAAATGCATCATCTGCATCGCGGGGTGAACATATTGCCGCAGCTGGTTCCAGTGTTTGTAGTGATCATGCTGCCTTTGGCACATTAGCAGACAGAATCCATTTACGAATTCTTTCACGGTGAAGAAGTGAAATATAAAATAATCTCCGCATTGTGTGAAATGAAGAGTTTGAAGGAATTTATGTCATTAGAATATATGTTTTCAATGCATCTTTTAGGTTTTTTTTTTTTTTTATGACCTCAACTTGACACATTTCTCATTTGCATATCAAGCCACAGGTGATGTCATAAACAAGAGACTCCACAGACACATCTGAAAGACATTTTTCTCTTAATTTACGCATTTGCTTCTAATTCTGTGCGCACAATGTATAGATCATTTTTTATGTATATTTTTTGTTCTCTATATTCACAGTATACACTTTGTTTGTTGACAGAGTCCCAGTAATAAATTAGGATACACAAATAATTTAAATTTTGGGGGGTTTTGGTATAAAATGTATGAATAATTTGATGGAACGGTTTCTAAGGGAGAAAAGGGGAAAAAAACGTCCTAATGAGAGGTTGTGAAGCCCCTCTTTCACCTCTTGGAATATCCTCTGTAATGCCTTGAGAAGGAGGTAAACTAAAAGTGACTGATATAAACGGAATATATTCCCATTATGTACAGATGTCTTAGCAGCAAATCTCCTTTGAGGAGTTCGAACTTTGTGGGATTATTAATCCTCCATGCAGTTGGCTATCAAACTCCCAGAAGGTCATGTAACAAAAGCTGAAGCGGATCTAACGGATACAGTTTGTTGCGGTTTTGTCGGTGATTAATCCTCCTTTTTGGTCTTGTGATGGAAGGGGAACGCATTTGATTCTTCTTGAAACTTCCGTCAGATCACAAACACTTGGCCAAAACATGAGAACTTGCCACAATTTTGTGTTCAATAATGGGTTAAAGTGCGAGGCACAAGACTTTGGTGATATCGGTACCGCAGATGTATGAATCCACCGTATCCCCGATACGTTCCTACAGAGTCAGGTCATCATGGAACGGTTATCTCCATGGCTGATTGGATAATCCTTTCGATATAAATCAAACTTGGTTTAGAGGAGGAAACTCCAGTGTTCCTGGCTGGAGGAGCAGAAAGCATGCTGGGTACAGTAACTCCGGGTACAAGTCCACCCCGTCTGGCGGAATTCGCTCGTAACGAGAGCCTGGAGAGGGCTCACTCTACCTTCCATATCGCCACTTTACCATCTTCTTTCCCAGACCCGCTCAAGACGTATCTGTCCTCCGCTGAGCACAAGGATTTTACAATGTCCGCATGCGCCACCAACTCCTTCGCCACGGTCTTCTTCTCCACCTCGATGACATAGATCTTCCCTTTGGATGTCCCCTGTGATACTCCTAGGCTGCCCACCCAAATCTAAAAATAGGAAAAGACCCGAGTCAGTGGAAAGGTTTCAGGCTTCGTGCAGAGTCACCATCAGTGCATTCACTTCACATATACCAACAAAATATCTGCCTTAAGGAAATCCAGCATGACGAATTATGTTTACTTGAAAGGTTGGGCCAAGTACAGAAATGTTTAATGATATCATACAACTCATTGAGCCCTCTTTAATCTATATAAGCTCTATCAGGGGGCAGACATGTTTAGAATCTTTGCTCTGTATATCTCTATCAGAGGGCGGACATGTTGTTAAGAATCTTTTATCTGTATTAGCTCTATCAGGAGGCGGACATGTTGTTTAGAATCTTTTATCTGTATAGCTCTATCAGGGGGCGGACATGTTGTTTAGAATCTTTTATCTGTATTAGCTCTATCAGAGGGCGGACATGTTGATTAGAATCTTTGCTCTGTATAGCTCTATCAGGGGGCAGACATGTTGTTTAGAATCTTTTATCTGTATTAACTATCAGGGGGCAGACATGTTGTTTAGAATCGTTGCTCTGTATTAGCTCTATCAGGGGGCAGACATGTTGTTTAGAATCTTTTATCTGTATTAGCTCTATCAGGGGGCAGACATGTTGTTTAGAATCTTTTATCTGTATTAGCTCTATCAGGGGGCGGACATGTTGTTTAGAATCTTTTATCTGTATAGCTCTATCAGGGGGCGGACATGTTGTTTAGAATCTTTGCTCTGTATTAGCTCTATCAGGGGGCAGACATGTTGTTTAGAATCTTTTATCTGTATTAGCTCGATCAGGGGGCAGACATGTTGTTTAGAATCTTTGCTCTGTATAGATCTATCAGGGGGCAGACATGTTGTTTAGAATCTTTGCTCTGTATAGTTCTATCAGGGGGCAGACATGTTGTTTAGAATCTTTTATCTGTATTAGCTCAATCAGGGGGCAGACATGTTGTTTAGAATCTTTTATCTGTATTAGCTCTATCAGGGTCAGACATGTTGTTTAGAATCTTTGCTCTGTATAGTTCTATCAGGGGGTAGACATGTTGTTTAGAATCTTTTATCCGTATTAGCTCTATCAGGGGGCAGACATGTTGTTTAGAATCTTTGCTCTGTATAGCTCTATCAGAGGGCGGACATGTTGTTTAGAATGTTGGGTGATTTGAAGGAATATCGGACTCCGGATTCTAAACATGTCCGCCCCCTGATAGAGAAAAGAAGGCTCAATAAGATACTTTACTTGTATCCTTTCATTAAAGCATTTCTATTTAAAACTTCTACACAATACAATCTTCGGTTAAACCGTTCATTTATTTCAAATGTTCAAAGTCTCTGTTCATACCAATTCACAGTTTGCCACCCCTGCTGGTATGCAAGGAAGGGCACTAGTGACCTGGACAGCAGCAGAGGATGACTACAATAATCTTTTAAGAAGTGTAATTTGAGTAAAGTAAGGACAAAAGAGGCAGATCTATCCTTTTCCCCTTAACAATCCCATCTCTGAAAAACAGCCAATAATGAGTGTTATTGCAGTTCCTATAGCAACAGTCCCTCCTTATTGGAATGTCACTGAATTTAGAAGTTTTAGAGTAAAAATAGGAGTATTACAATATACAGAAATAAGCCATAAGCTGGGTGGAAATGTCCCATCCACCACCAAGTGGTCAACAAAGTAGTGGCCCTTCCCTGACAAGAAGCCATCTCTAATCCACGTCTCTGTCCTGCTCATAATGTGGAAATACCCTCACCTGTTGCTTGACCTTCAGCATGCAGGTAATGGCTGTACAGTCCTGGAGGAGAATCCTGTGGGGGACTCTGGAGAAATCATTCAGGTCAAATACAGAGACCTCGTTACTCCCCTTGCAGGAAGCCCATAACTGACCCCTCTAAAAACAGAAACAGGGAAAAGACAGTTACGGACTGCATGACACAGATCTCAGCACGGACTGCATGACACAGATCTCAGCTCCTGAGACCCCCCCCCCCCCCCTCGCTCACTCACCTCTGGAAACACCTGGATGCAGTAGAAGGAGGAGCCAATCTTGCGCAGGTTCTCCGTGATTTCCAGTCTCTGGTGTTGTTGACCGTTCTTCTTGGTTATAAGCACACAGTCTCTTGTGCCTGCGCAATGTATTAAAAAGGGAATATTACTGGGAATCGTTAATGGGAACCATGAAAGTATTTCAAATTATAAAAGTATTTTTACCAGGAAGGATACACTGAGATTTATCTTGTTTTTAACGATGTCCTGGGTAAATTAATGGGAAAGGGCAAAACGGAGTGATTTAAAAAAAAAAAATCAAAACCTTTCAGCACCAGTGGCATACCTGGTCTTACTCTGTGCCTCACATCTTCCCCTCTCTGAGAGCTGTTTTACCCCCACAGTGTGCCTTCTGTGGCAAACCCTGTGTAATGATTTACTCTCCTGACCTGATCTCCTCTCCCTTCCGCTCTGTCTGTCCTGAGCTTCTCTCCCTTCCTCTCTGTCCTGAGCTCCTCTCCCTTCCTCTCTGTCCTGAGCTCCTCTCCCTTCCTCTCTGTCCTGAGCTCCTCTCCCTTCCTCTCTGTCCTGAGCTCCTCTCCCTTCCTCTCTGTCCTGAGCTCCTCTCCCTTCCTTTCTGTCCTGTCCTGAGCTCCTCTCCCTTCCTCTCCCTTCCTCTCTGTCCTGAGCTCCTCTCCCTTCCTCTCTGTCCTGAGCTCCTCTCCCTTCCTCCCGGTCCTGTCCTGAGCTCCTCTCCCTTCCTCTCTGTCCTGTCCTGAGCTCCTCTCCCTTCCTCTCTGTCCTGTCCTGAGCTCCTCTCCCTTCCTCTCTGTCCTGTCCTGAGCTCCTCTCCCTTCCTCTCTGTCCTGAGCTCCTCTCCCTTCCTCTCTGTCCTGAGCTCCTCTCCCTTCCTCCCGGTCCTGTCCTGAGCTCCTCTCCCTTCCTCTCTGTCCTGTCCTGAGCTCCTCTCCCTTCCTCTCTGTCCTGTCCTGAGCTCCTCTCCCTTCCTCTCTGTCCTGAGCTCCTCTCCCTTCCTCTCTGTCCTGAGCTCCTCTCCCTTCCTCTCTGTCCTGAGCTCCTCTCCCTTCCTCTCTGTCCTGTCCTGAGCTCCTTTCCCTTCCTCTCTGTCCTGAGCTCCTCTCCCTTCCTCCCGGTCCTGTCCTGAGCTCCTCTCCCTTCCTCTCTGTCCTGAGCTCCTCTCCCTTCCTCTCTGTCCTGAGCTCCTCTCCCTTCCTCTCTGTCCTGAGCTCCTCTCCCTTCCTCTCTGTCCTGAGCTCCTCTCCCTTCCTCCCGGTCCTGTCCTGAGCTCATCTCCCTTCCTCTCTGTCCTGTCCTGAGCTCCTCTCCCTTCCTCTCTGTCCTGAGCTCCTCTCCCTTCCTCTCGTCCTGTCCTGGCCCAGCCCATACAGAGATGTGATGACAATAAATAACGGGTCAGCATCAGACAGAAGATGCTCCCATGGAGATCCTCCTTTCTCTTAGAGGGGACAACACGTGTTACACAGAATAAAAAAACAAAAAAAAAACACTTTAGAAGAGGAAAGCACAGCTCAAAACCCTTCCCCTCAAACTATAATGAGTGTGAAGCAGCAAGTGACTGTCAGGATCACAATACATGCAATAGGTCACATTATGTGTATACACAAATGTGCACATACATTTTGCAATAATTATAGAAACTTGATAGAAATTAGAGGATTTGGTAATGCATTGGGCAAAGCATAATAAGCACCCGCCACTTTAAATAGGGTGAGACCCTAAACTCACCTACGATCTACTGGCCACAGAAAGAAGCCTATGCTGCTACCAAAACCTTTTCAATGTGTTGTAGGTGGTGCAATTAAACCTATTTAACCCCTGGACGGCACACTGTTTATACAACAAGCAGCATATTACACATGTATAGTATCTGAGCCGTTTCCAAACATGCGACTCACAGAACAAGAGCAGGTCGTTGTGGACTTTCATGGAGGTTACATTCGGCGACTGCAGCTGGAATCTGTGATAGAGCTTCAGGGAGCTGATGTCCCAGGCGAAAACATGGCCGTCCGCACTGCACGAGTAGCAAATCCTAACGAACAATAAATCAGATGAAATGTGATAGAGCCAGCATCCTGCAGGGGGCAGCGGTGGATCATTGTGCCCTGAAGGCTTCCCATTCTCATAGAGCTCAGGGAATGAAGAGGACTGGACCGATCGTACGTAAAGATGGGAAGGCGGTGTCTGTACAGCGCCACTGAATTAATACGCCGGGTTGGGTCAGCTGTGATTTAAAGGGACCCATGACCATATTAATTTGCATGTGGGGCTGCTTGGTTGGTTTCCAAAGTGACTGGATCTAGTACTTTGCATTGATAAACTGATAAATAACCTAATACTCACTCACACCTTTAAATGAAGGCAGATTTCAATACACAGACACAAAAAATAACCAGTGCTCCCTCCCAGAGTGAGATGTACTGATTTAAAGTGGCAGTAAAGGTAGAAACGATACAAAATACCCCCTGCCAAGAGCGAGTCGGATCTGAATCTTTGCAAACACACGTGGGTTTACTCTGAGCTCTGCCTCGTCTGACATGCCAACACTGTCAGGGGCTTGCTCTGCTCCGTATGATCGGGGTCGGCCCACCAGTCACTCACTGCTAGTGCAGAAAGAGACCTTGGTTTCTTGATTTCAACCAACAGAGGGGACCTGGCTACGGCTAGCTGTCTGACAGCCACAAGCATGATGTCACAGGGAGAGGAGCGTGTGCGTCTATATTCAAGGCACAGGTGATGAACAAACAGGTTAGTGGCACTTTAAATGTGCATTTATTAACCCCTTAGTGACAAGACATTTTCACCTTGACTTTCCCTTGGTGACAATGGCTGTTTTGACATTTCTAGGGTGTTTGTGTTTAGCTGTAATTTTTTTTCTTGCTCACATACAGTACTCACACAAAGTATATGTTGTTTTTATCGTCATAAGAAGGGCTTTCATTAGATACCATTATGTTCATCATATCTTATAATTTACTACAAAAAAAATCATAAAATATGATGAAAAAGTTTAAAAAACCCACCTTTTCTATCTTTGACCTAAAATATAATTTATACAAATAAAATCATTAAAAAAAACCCCGTCTAAATAGTTTCTAAATGTTGCCCCGAGTTCAAAAATATGCATGTTTCCATATTTTTCGGTATTTTTTTGCGAGTTATGGGGCAAAAACCAAAAATAGTGTTTGTTGTTTTTTTCCTATATTGACCTTTTGACCCCAACCCAAACCCAAAATTAAACCCTAACACTAAATTTAACCCCAACTCTAATCCTTATTATATCCCTTAATATTTTTTAATTTTAATTTAATTTTAACCCTATCCCTTATGCTAAAAAATATTTAATTTTAACCCTATAGGCTAATATAGCTATATAACCTGTTTTTAATTAATTAAATATGTATTTTAAATATTTTCCATTGCAATGCTACTTAACTACCACTAGGGGCAGTCAAGTAGCATATTCAGAGCGACGGAAGTGAAGTTACTTTCACTTCCGAAGCTCAGACCGGCAGAGGGCTTAGCCATATTGACAGAGCAGCATGCTCCGTCAATATAGCTCCCCACGATCGCTCCGTGGGGCGATCGTGGGGGTCCCAAAATAGAAATTTCGGTGCTGGCTATTGCCTCGACATCGAGGCAATAGACCAGCATCGTTAAAGCGGTTTTCGTGATCGTTGATCGCGAAAACCGCTTGATTCTCCCAGGACGTGCCTGACACGTCCTTTGTCGCGAAGGTGTTAAAGGTGTATTTGTTTAATCCAGTGCTTCCTCTCCTTATATTCAGTATTTATGTGCCTTTTCTTCCAGGGCGCTCTGCACTAATACAAATGTAAAGAAATTTAGATAAGGGAGTTGTGTAAATATTACACTTTAAAAAAATTATGAGATAAAAAAAAAAAGTAGTATTTTGATTGTTTAGTATACAGAAGTGTATGACCAGCGAGCGACTCTGCCCCATACCTCCTCAGACCGCCACTAGTGTCCAGCAGGATGTCTACTACTTCTGTGCGGTGTTCGGTGAGCTGCTTGTTACAGGACATGCTGTGCGTGTTTATGATGTAGATGATGGAGTTGCTGGATCCGATCCAAACCTGGTTTTCCTCAACTCCCGCCATGCAGGTCTAGAGAGAGGGGAAGGGGGAATGGAAGAGAGGTCAGGGTCTATCGGAATCCATAAAAAAAACACAATTATTACAACATAAACATGGCGTATACTATGATCAAAAATACGTTGTGTTGGCAGAATCGCAAGCAAATGCATAAAATAAGAGAAATATGTGTTCCAGAGGAGGCTGTGGTGTCTCAGGTTTATGACATCACCAGTGGCTTGATATGCAAATGACACATTCCCCACTAAAAAGTAATTATTAATTTGCAGATCAATCACAAACAGGAGACACCACATCAAATATAAAACAATTTGCTGCAATTCTGCAGAACACAATGTATTTTGGATCATTTTTATTCCCCCCTTTAAGTATTTTAAGCCCTTGTTGATTCCTTCCATCCAAAAGCCAGTGTATACTATTCTAACTGGTTCCCGCTTACGTCAGTAACATATAAACAGATATAGTAGACTAGAGGTAGAGGAGTAAAGTAGTGACTTTGCTTCATCAGGGGAGTAGTCGCTGCATATCCCGGGAGTGGCTGAAAAGATCCAGACCCAGCGCGTTTCTCTTGCCAGTTTGCGCACAGACGGCGTTCCCCAGCTCCCGTAACACTCACCAGCTTAGCATTTCCCACTTTAAACCAGTGCTGCTGAATGGACCACGTGGAGGCGTTAAAGACCACCACCTTTCCGTCGCCCACGGTGCACCAAAGTTTGGGGGAGTTGTCCATTTCCGACGTGTAAAGGTGACCTGAGAAATACAGTGCGCGGTTCAAAGATACAGTCACATCTGTCGCAGTAAAAAGAAAATGGACATTTTCAAAGATACTTTAAAAAGGGGGGCAGTTTCGCCTATAATGTCCCCACCGAAAAGCCCAAAGCTCTCTGATAGTATTGACCCCTTGGGGACACATGCCGGTCCTGGAGCGTCATGCATGGAAACAAAGGGGCGTGGCCAATTTAATTCTGATTCATAAGGATGAATATGGTGTAAAAAGCCATATAGCTTGTATGAGCACATTACCAGAGAAATGACAGGTAAGCACACATATACCTTCTGAAGGGTGTAATAGGAACACAGGGGACTTTATTACCTGGGGTATAGAGCAGCACGTCCACAGACTGTGGGATGGTTTCCCCACTCGAGGGATTGATTCGGTGTTTCAGAGTTTCCAAAGTTGTTTTCGGAACCATCATAAGTACTAAAAAAATATATATGTAAAAGGTTATAAGATAAAAAATATATGTGTATGTGTTAAAGGTTTTACAAATATATATATGTAAAGGTTATAAGACATGTATGTAAAATGTAACGAAATATATATTTGTATAAACATGTAAAAGGCTGTAAAATATATATATGTAAAAGGTTATAAAATAAAAAAATATATGTATGTGTGTTAAAGGTTATCCAAATATATATGTAAAAGGCTATAATATATATATGTGTGTGTGTGTGGATATGTAAAAGGTTATAAAAATATATATGTTTTATTTATATATATTTGTAAAACATTATGATATTAATGCAAGAGAGATTATTCTTTGCAAAAAAGCACAGCCCCATGCAGGGGAATGCGGTCAGATATATTGCAGGGGCCCAGCGGTCAGATATATTGCAGGGGCCCAGCGGTCAGATATACTGCAGGGGCCCCGGGGTCAGATATCCTGCAGGGGCCCCGGGGTCAGATATCCTGCAGGGGCCCCGGGGTCAGATATCCTGCAGGGGCCCCGGGGTCAGATATCCTGCAGGGGCCCCGGGGTCAGATATCCTGCAGGGGCCCCGGGGTCAGATATCCTGCAGGGGCCCCGGGGTCAGATATCCTGCAGGGGCCCCAGGGTCAGATATCCTGCAGGGGCCCCGGGGTCAGATATCCTGCAGGGGCCCTGGGGTCAGATATCCTGCAGGGGCCCTGGGGTCAGATATCCTGCAGGGGCCCCAGGGTCAGATATCCTGCAGGGGCCCCGGGGTCAGATATCCTGCAGGGGCCCTGGGGTCAGATATCCTGCAGGGGCCCTGGGGTCAGATATCCTGCAGGGGCCCCAGGGTCAGATATCCTGCAGGGGCCCCGGGGTCAGATATCCTGCAGGGGCCCCAGGGTCAGATATCCTGCAGGGGCCCTGGGGTCAGATATCCTGCAGGGGCCCTGGGGTCAGATATCCTGCAGGGGCCCCAGGGTCAGATATCCTGCAGGGGCCCTGGGGTCAGATATCCTGCAGGGGCCCCAGGGTCAGATATCCTGCAGGGGCCCTGGGGTCAGATATCCTGCAGGGGCCCCGGGGTCAGATATCCTGCAGGGGCCCTGGGGTCAGATATCCTGCAGGGGCCCTGGGGTCAGATATCCTGCAGCGGATTCTTAAAGGGTATACGTCAGCCGCCACCTGTGTATTATCTCCATGCACAGTAATAACAAGAACATGAAAGCATTAATTAGGAGAAAAGGTGTTTTACATGTGTCTCCTGCTTATGACATCACCTGTGAATGGATATGCAAATTAACACATATGGGAAGTGTGTAATTATCATATCTGGCAACAAAGTGATGTCATATACAAGAGACGCGTCAAACTGCACAGTCCTCTTGCTTTATGCTACCTTCATTCTTCATCCGATCAAAGTATGACAGCTTGGACGCGGCGTAAATCGCCTTGGAGGTCTGAAGGGACGCCACGACTGCGTCCATCAGAAGAACGTTGGTCAGGGCTTCCTGGATGTACTGAGGGTCCTGGAGAGAGGGATGTAGCATTAGGAAGGGTGTAACAAAGAGAGCCGCTCTTATAGAGGAGACATGAGGCCCAGACATAACCCATAATATTAACCTTCGACCCCAAACTAAAAGCACAATACTCGCTCCCGGGATGGTAAATCAGGGGACCTTAAAATATTCGTGCTGTATATGGATATTAGTATTTAAATTCAGGCAGGTAAGGGTTTTTTTTTTGGAGGATTGGGGGGGGGGGGGGGCGTTTGGGTTGACATGATCACGGAGGTAAACATTTACCAGGTTTAATATCAAACTGCAGGGTCAGGGGCTGTCACACCCAGTTAAAACACATCCTTCTCTTAAGTTATGTATATTTGTTTGCAGTTCTGCTAATATAATGTATTGATAACGGTTCATGCATTATTTTTTATTTTTTTACAGCTTAGGACTGGGGGCGTCCAACGTGCGGCCCGCGGGACATCATAACCGCACTGGAAGCAGCGTCGGGGAACTTCCCTGACAGAACGCGGCAGATCATGTAGGGCACATAATCCCTCCCCTGCCCTGCGCGTCACTTCATGGTCGGGGAAGGGAGGGAAGATTAAAAAAAAAAAAGGAAAGGAACCACTACTTGTGTGATGAATGAAGCAGCCCACTACCACCGGTAACAAGAAAATAAAATAAAGAAATCTGTGTATGTAAGTGACTGTGTGTATGTATATGTAAGTGACTGTGTGTGTGTATGTGTGTGTATGTATATGTAAGTGACTGTGTGTGTGTTTGTGTGTGTATGCAAGTGACTGTGTGTGTGTGCGTATGTGTATGCAAGTGACTGTGTGTGTGTGCGTGTGTATGTGTATGTAAGTGACTGTGTGTGTGTGCGTGTGTATGTAAGTGACTCTGTGTGTGTGCGTGTGTATGTGTATGTAAGTGACTCTGTGTGTGTGTGTGTATGTGTATGCAAGTGACTGTGTGTGTGTGTGTATGTGTATGCAAGTGACTGTGTGTGTGTGTGTATGTGTATGCAAGTGACTGTGTGTGTGTGTGTGTGTATGTAAGTGACTGTGTGTGTGTATGTAAGTGACTGTGTGTGTGTGTGTATGTAAGTGACTGTGTGTGTGTGTGTATGTAAGTGACTGTGTGTGTGTGTGTATGTAAGTGACTGTGTGTGTGTGTGTGTGTGTATGTAAGTGACTGTGTGTGTGTGTGTATGTAAGTGACTGTGTGTGTGTGTATGTATGTAAGTGACTGTGTGTGTGTATGTAAGTGACTGTGTGTGTGTGTGTATGTAAGTGACTCTGTGTGTGTGTATGTAAGAGACTCTGTGTGTGTGTATGTAAGAGACTCTGTGTGTGTGTATGTAAGAGACTCTGTGTGTGTGTGTATGTAAGTGACTCTGTGTGTGTGTATGTAAGTGACTGTGTGTGTGTGTATGTAAGTGACTGTGTGTGTGTGTAAGTCTCTGTGTGTGTGTAAGTCGCTGTGTATGTATGTGTGCGTGTGTGTGCATGTGTGTAAATTACTCAAAATTTTCCATAATATAAGACATGAAAATGTTCTATTGATCTAATGTGAGAACTGAATAATAACCTCCTCTCTCTCCTCAATGACTTTCCATTCATTTCTCTAAGAAAATATGTGTTATTTAAATCTGGAAAATCTCACATTATGACTGTTATTTATTTTTCCCATAACTGATTGTTTTATTTATTTTTTGGAATATGTACATTTATTGCAATTTTAAAAAAAACAGGTTGTCTCGTACAATCCCGTCTTGTTTTGGGAGTAATACCAAACGGATTATATTTTCCCCTAATATTTTATTTTAATTAAGTGCTTTACAGCAATTTTATTTTTGTCTACACACATTATTGTATTATTGTTGGATTATTTTTTTGTAATTATACAGTTAATGGGAGGGGCAGGTCTTGCACAATTAACATATTAGTTTATTCTCTACATTCAGTTCCTTTAAGACCCAGTCATCCACATGTCCGCTTCCACCACTACATTAATCTTCCCCACGTTGTACACTGGTATTCGTTACATCTAGACGCACCTTGTGGTTGTCGGCCATTTTCCTGCCGGCCCACATCTCTTTGATCATCAGATGCCACAGGTCACACTCAGACTTCAGGTTGGCTTCGAACGTTTCCTTCCTGGAGGAGGTTTTTATCCGCAGAGCCGGGATCCTCAGGACCAGGAAAGCTGTAGTGGTGCATTTCACATCCTATGGGAACGAAGGACAAAATATCACTGGGAATCAGAGTCATTTCGTTTTTATTTATAAAAAAAAACTAGAGAAATAAAAAAAATGAATCATTCTTAACAATTAGTCCTATGTAATACAATTATATTGTTTGTATATATATATATATAATTATTGTTCATACTTTAAAAGTTAGAAGAATTGCAAATGAATGCAAAAAATAAGAGAAAAATACTTATTAAATTGAGACAAAGCAGTTTCCAGGCAGCCGCGCACTGGGCGTGTCAGCGTACGCACAGCCAATCAGAGCCGGGGGCGTGACCCGCTTCGTCTGATCAAGGTTTGCATGTTGCAGAGGGGTCTCTCGCTGCTAGCTCGTTTTTGCATAGGTTTAGTTAAGGTCCCGTCTGAGGATCCCATGCAGTTAGAGCCGGTCACCGACCAGACGGCTGCCTGCTTCCAATGGAAACATGGCCGCTGCTGGTCAGACGATAAACTGGCGGGTACTATCAAACGTACCCGCCAGGTCATCCTCATACTGGGGACAGCTAACTTTTCACTTGTGCTTCTATATTAGATAAACAATTAAAAATAAAAGTTTAATGTCCCTTTAAACATGTCTGTGGCGTCTCCTGTTTATGACATCACCGTTGGCCTGATATGCAGATGAACTACTTTTCGAGAGGAAAAGTGTAATCTGCATATTAAGCCACAAGGTCATAAACAGGAGGCTCCACAGACACACTAAAACCCTATATTTCTCATGTTTTTCTTTTTGCATGCAGTTATGGTAAGATGGCATCTTTTTCATCCTCACAGTCACAGTAAAAGCAGTGTTTAGCTGGGACTTTGTGCTCTGGAGATATCGGACAGACGTGTCAGATTAGACATCACGGGTGACCTACCTCTAGGTTTCTGAATGTTGCTATTTCCGTGTACCCCGGCCGGCCTTCGGGCAGAAGAAACAGGCGTTTCTGAGTCATGGCGATCTTCCCCACGCCGTAATTCGTCTTGACAGAGTTTGACAGTTTGTAGACAAATTCGTTCTCATCCAGGCGCTCCGTCACCAGGGAGGGAAGGCTGACCTCCTCGGCTTCTGCCTCGGTCTCTTTCCAGTAAGTATAGAAATGCTTGAAGATGTCTGGATCGACCTGTTTCTGGTGACCTTGGGGTAGAACACACAGGGGGCTATTCACAAAAGTGGTGAAAGCACAGTAATAGAGCCCAACACTGGGCAATCTGCGCCGCATCTGAAAACGCTGTGTCAGAACAATCCATTTCCTGCGTTTCCTCCATTCTAACACACACTCGACCCCCCCACACACACATCCAATCATTGGAGAGGTGAGGTGAGGTGTTATATATGCCACACGTCCAATCACTGGAGAGGAGAGGTGTTATATGTGCCACACGTCCAATCACTGGGGAGGAGAGATGTTATATATGCCACACATCCAATCACTGGGGAGGAGAGATGTTATATATGCCACACACCAATCACTGGAGAGGAGAGGTGTTATATGTGCCACACACCAATCACTGGGGAGGAGAGATGTTATATATGCCACACATCCAATCACTGGGGAGGAGAGATGTTATATGTGCCACACGTCCAATCACTGGGGAGGAGAGATGTTATATATGCCACACATCCAATCACTGGGGAGGAGAGATGTTATATATGCCACACACCAATCACTGGAGAGGAGAGGTGTTATATATGCCACACGTCCAATCACTGGAGAGGAGAGGTGTTATATGTGCCACACACCAATCACTGGGGAGGAGAGATGTTATATATGCCACACACCAATCACTGGAGAGGAGAGGTGTTATATATGCCACACACCAATCACTGGGGAGGAGAGATGTTATATATGCCACACACCAATCACTGGGGAGGAGGGATGTTATATATGCCACACACCAATCACTGGGGAGGAGAGATGTTATATATGCCACAAACCAATCACTGGAGAGGAGAGGTGTTATATGTGCCACACACCAATCACTGGGGAGGAGAGATGTTATATATGCCACAAACCAATCACTGGAGAGGAGAGGTGTTATATATGCCACACACCAATAACTGGAGAGGACAGGTGTTATATATGCCATACGTCCAATCACTGGGGAGGAGACTTGTTATATATGCCACAAACCAATCACTGGAGAGGACAGGTGTTATATGTGCCACACATCCAATCACTGGAGAGGACAGGTGTTATATATGCCACACATCCAATCACTGGGGAGGACAGGTGTTATATATGCCACACACCAATCACTGGAGAGGAGAGATGTTATATATGCCACACACCAATCACTGGAGAGGAGAGGTGTTATATATGCCACACACCAATCACTGGAGAGGACAGGTGTTATATATGCCATACGTCCAATCACTGGGGAGGAGACTTGTTATATATGCCATACGTCCAATCACTGGGGAGGAGACTTGTTATATATGCCATACGTCCAATCACTGGGGAGGAGACTTGTTATATATGCCACAAACCAATCAGCACTGCCAGGAATGTTATTCAAAAGCCAGAGACTTTAGTCCCCCTCTAACTATTCTGGCTAGCTTTGTAAGCTAAATGATCACCCAAAGTGGACTATATTCTCTATAGCTCTATTACCTTAATAAATTGGAGGCTTAATAGCAGTATAGACTGCTTCAAAGTCCAGTAGATCGCAGGTGAGGTTAGGGTCTCACCCTAATGAGCGTTTGCCTTGACGTGATGGGTGAACTTAATGCTTTTGGCCAATTTATTTAACCAAAGCCTCTTATTTATATTAGGTTTGTAAGGTTAAGAAGCACAGACTGTGGCCTCCACTTTCTGGATTACTCACCAAAAATGCTACATCGAAGTCTAATGCATCACCAATCCCATTACTAAACTTACCTACAGTTAGGGCATCGAACAGCCGATGGATCGTGTCTGTATTTTTAACAATCCCGGATTCCTGGACACGCCGGACAAAGTCGGTCAGCTGCATGTGCGTCCGAGGAAGCTCGAACTTCTTCACCTGGTCGTCCGTCCTCAGCGTCTCCCTCTCCTTTTCCAAGATCTGGCTTAACAGCCTCTTCAGTTCGGGTTTGCGGTCCGCCAGCTGGCGCTCCGAGGGCGGCAGAGACAGGACCACCTTCTTGACCAGGTCGACGGGAAAAATGCTTATGTCGGTTTTGTAGAGATTCTGGAAGTCTGAGAGGGCACTGAGCAGCCTGTTCTGCATGAGGTAGATAAGGCCTCGGAGGTAGTAGTACCGTGCAAGGAGGACAGAGTTTACGGGTGGGAGGCCATTGATTTCTCTGCTCAGATAGTTGGCGAATTCCGAATAGTAGGCTTGGACGCAGCGATTTACAAGAGGAAAGCTAACGTCAGGCAGTTTGAAAGTATAAATAGATTTCTCCGGAAGCTTTACACCTGAAATAGAAGAAGAAGAAGAAGATGATTAGTCCAGTTACACAGTGCAGGATAAGAACCAATTTATTTATTTATTATTTTATATACAAATTTAAAAAAAAACAAGAATGTGTAAATATCTTCAGAGCGGAGATTAAGAAACTATAATGAACCCTGACTGAGCATGCTGGGAGCTTTAGTACAACATTTTTCATTCCATTCGGAGAACTTGGATAATTTGGTGAAATGTACTGTAATGGGACAAATTGTCATTGTAACCACCTGCCACTAGAGGCCGCTTTAATCGTTCACAGCACTTCCGCTCTGGCGGTGCTCTCTCTCTCTCTCGTCTCACACACACACACACACACACTCACTCACTCACTCTCTCTCACACACACACACACTCACTCTCTCTCTCACACACACACACACTCACTCTCTCTCACACACACACACACTCACTCTCTCTCACACACACACACACACACTCACTCTCTCTCACACACACACACACACTCACTCTCTCACACACACACACACACTCACTCTCTCACACACACACACACTCACTCTCTCTCTCACACACACACACTCTCTCTCTCACACACACACACACTCACTCTCTCTCTCTCTCTCATCTCTCTCTCAACTGGCGTGCCGAAGATTTCCTGCCATTGGTCTAGTGTGTGCTTTTGAAGGGAAAGAAATAAATTGAAGCCTATACTTGTATTTTTCTTTTGAGTTTCTGAGGACTAAGGCAGATTAAGCCGGCAGACATGCTCTGGTACCTCACTTACAAGTAAACAAAAAAAAAGCGAGTTTTGAATTGTGAGAGCAATGTGAGGAGCAAAGTGTGCTGGAATGTTATACGTAAGATCACTGCGTTATTATTATTTATTTTATATTTTAACTTTTCTGACACTAGCTTATGCTCTTGCGTCATACATTCCCCCGCACCCCACAGACTTTTTGTGGGGTTTAGTTATGAACACCTATCCCATGCATGCTTAAACTCCTTCACTGTATTAACCTCTAACACATCGACTGGAAGACTATTCCATGCATCCACTACACTCTCAGTAATGTAATACTTTCATTAGTCCCTGGCCTTATCTTATATCTAGGATAGCCTCATACCTATCCCATGCATGCTTAAACTCCTTCACTGTATTAACCTCTACCACTTCTACTAGAAGATTATTCCATACATCCACTACCCTCTCAGTAATGTAATACTTTCATTAGTCCCTGGCCTTATCTTATATCTAGGATCGCCTTATACCTATCCCACGTATGCTTAAACTCCTCATTGTATTAACCTCTAACACTTCGACTGGAAGACTATTCCATGCATCCACTACCCTCTCAGTAATGTAATACTTTCATTAGTCCCTGGCCTTATCTTATATCTAGGATAGCCTTATACCTATCCCATGCATGCTTAAACTGCTTCACTGTATTAACCTCTAACACATCGACTGGAAGACTATTCCATGCATCCACTACCCTCTCAGTAATGTAATACTTTCATTAGTCCCTGGCCCTATCTTATATCTAGGATAGCCTTATACCTATCCCATGCATGCTTAAACTCCTTCACTGTATTAACCTCTACCACTTCTACTAGAAGATTATTCCATACATCCACTACCCTCTCAGTAATGTAATACTTTCATTAGTCCCTGGCCTTATCTTATATCTAGGATCGCCTTATACCTATCCCATGCATGCTTAAACTGCTTCACTGTATTAACCTCTAACACATCGACTGGAAGACTATTCCATGCATCCACTACCCTCTCAGTAATGTAATACTTTCATTAGTCCCTGGCCTTATCTTATATCTAGGATAGCCTCATACCTATCCCATGCATGCTTAAACTCCTCATTGTATTAACCTCTAGCACTTCGACTGGAAGACTATTCCATGCATCCACTACCCTCTCAGTAATGTAATACTTTCATTAGTCCCTGGCCTTATCTTATATCTAGGATAGCCTTATACCTATCCCATGCATGCTTAAACTGCTTCAC
>CM069859.1:12905555-12933055 GCA_036172795.1 Pelodytes ibericus
CACTTGGAGTATTGTACGCAGTACTGGAGACTGTATCTCCAGAAGGATATTGATACTTTGGAGAGAGTTCAGAGAAGGGCTACTAAACTGGTTCATGGGTTGAAGGATAAAACTTACCAGGAAAGGTTAAAGCATCTTAACATGTATAGCTTGGAGGAAAGACGTAACAGGGGGGATATGATAGAAACATTTAAATACATAAAGGGAATTAACACAGTAAAGGAAGGGAGTATATTTAAATAAGAAAAAACTACCACAACTAGAGGACATAGTCTTAAATTAGAGGGGCAACGATTTAAAAGTAATATCAGGAAGTATTACTTTACTGAGAGGGTAGTGGATGTATGGAATAGCCTGCCAGCAGAAGTGGTAGAGGTAAACACAGTCAAGGATTTTAAGCATGCGTGGGATAGACACAAGGCTATCCTAGCTATAAGACCGGGAACGGGGGACTAATAAAAATACTCAAAAATAAATAAAAAAATTGGGCAGACTAGATGGACCGAATGGTTCTTATCTGCCGACACATTCTATGTTTCTATTCAATGGCAACCAAACAAAGCTCCTCCAAAACCATGACAATAATAAGGAAAAATAACAAAACCAGCATTTACCGATCGATTTCCAGGGGGCGGTTCAGCTCGCGGAGGGTGAACACATCTAGCTTTTTGTTAAGACGAGCCCTGAGGAATGAGTGGAAGGTGTACGTCTCCAAAACCTGCAGCAGAGAGAAAGGAAGATTGAGTGCTTCAAACTGGAAGATAAAGCTTCTGAATAACTGGAAGCAAATCAACAAGAACGTCCCACTGGTATCCACGGCAACAGCTCCACATTTAGCACAATATTCGCGCCTCGATTACATTGGCGCAGTGTTTAGCATTTACAGCGTCTGAAAGTGCAATATCAGGGGGTTTTTGCATGACTTTTTTCCCCTCAATTTCCTATCTCGTAAAGACTGCAAATACAGTGTAAAACAGTTATTTCAGTTGCTATAGCGACAGTCCCGCCTATCTCTCCAAGCCCCTCCCTATTGGAATGTTTACTGAATTGAGAAGCCCCGGTGAAATTATTTTCAATGAAAAATTACAGGAGAACCGGAAGTTGTTTCAAAGTAAAAAATAAGTACATTTCACCTCAATTATAAACATACAAAAAAGTCAGCTTGGTGGAACTGCCCCTTTATAAAATACACAGGAGGAGGCGGGAAGATTCCCAGATGAAATGTTCAGGACTGTATCGGTAAACATCGTTCAACAGTTTGCTTTCTTTGCAGGACTCCTCTCTCAATTCAAATAGGTATACTTCAACATAAAGCTCTCTTGTATTGACTTCACAACAACATGTCTGCCCCCTAACAGAAGTATACAGAGCAGATAAAAATGGTCTCTTTAACACATCGTCTCGTGGGCATCATATAGAAATTAATTGCTAATAATAACGAACTTGCATTTGGTGCCACACGCAATTATCAAATATGGAAGAATTGGATTGTAAGTAGTGTTGAGCAAACCCGGACCGCACTATTCGGGTTCATACCGGAAATACAATTCCGAAAAACACCGTAATGGTGTCCGTGCCACGAACCCGAACCCGGACATTTCACTGTATTTTCGTGTTGGAGTTCGAGGTTCGGCTATAAACCAAAAGTCTTTAAACCGAAAGTCATTCGGTTTATAGACTTTCGGTTTATAGAATAGCCAATAGCATTACATGTATTCTATAAGCTGAAAGTCTATAAACCGAAAGACATTCTGTTTATAGAATACATGTAATGCTATTGCTATTCTATAAACCGAAATAGAGTCCCCTTTCATACGAATAGGTCAATTGACCTATTTGTATGAATGGGGACTGTTTTTCGGTTTATAGAATAGCAATAGCATTACATGTATTACATCTGAGAGTCAAATAGAACCTAATTCTAATTGTTTTGGGTGCTAAATAGTACAGTATTTTTAATTTGTATGTATTTTATGTTTTTTGAAGTTATTTCACTATCCATATTTGCTTGCAGGGCACTTGTCCTACTCTTACCTACATTTTAATTGCTTTTGCAGCCCTCTAGCCCTTTCCATGACTATTTTAGAGGCATTTTAGTGGCCAAAATTCCGTGTCCCCATTGACTTCAATAGGGTTCGGGTTCAAGTTCGGGGTCAAGTTCGAGCACGGACCCAGACTTTTTCCAAAGTTCGGTTGAACTTCTCGAACCCGAACATCCAGGTGTCCGCTCAACTCTTATTGTAATATATTTATTTGCTTGCAATTCATCCAACACGATGTACAATATAAAACAAAAACACTTTTTGCACCAGGGTTCAGCCATTTGGGGGTTGAAGAGGTCACTGCAATGGAAGAAAGTCAGGGACTATATGGCATTTACTCCAACCTTGGGGGCAATGGAAATAAAATCGGATTCTGGTTCAGTCTCATTGTAAATACATTGGGTTCCTTATAAAGGGAATTACTGGGGCCAAGTTCTAAAAGTGATGTAATCAGCGGGATCATTCCATTGGTTTCGAACTCTGCCCCAGAACGGACATACTTACAGAGTGCGTAGAGTTGTGTTTGGGCATACACTAAATGGTATTAATGGTATATCCAAAGAACGTGAGAATCAGGTAATCACTAGAGATGTAATAAAAGCCTGATTTTCCCTTATATCGGCTTACTGAGCAGCTTTGGATTTCTTGGAATGTCTGCTGCGGCACACCGCTCGTTTCAGTTAATTTAACATAGTAACATAGTAATTTAGGTCGAAAAAAGACACAAGTCCATCAAGTTCAACCCTTCTACCTATCATTCCAGCTTTTGATCCAAAAGAAGGCAAAAGCCCCTAAGGAAGCTATTTCAAATTTTGCCTCCTGGGCGAAACAATCCTTCTTGACTCCAAAGGGCAATCAGATTTCTCCTTGGATCAATAAGCTCTATTATTAATGCTTATTCTATTATTAATAGTCCAGGATGTTCTGTTTTTCTAAAAAAAACATCCAGACCATGTTTAAATGCATCTATTGTGGTTGATAGCACCACCTCTCTTGGCAGTGAGTACCATAACTTTATGGTATAGATCAAAATCTCGGCATTTCATCAATACATTAAAGCCATTAAATAGAGAGACAGGAAGAATATATAGCATTTCATATGACCTTTTTATAAAATGCCTGGTCTCCACGGTCTCTGCTCTTTAGAAATTCCTCGCTGTTGAATACTCGGTGTTCATAATTCAGATGGGTTTTAACATCTCTGCAAAACAAAGAGAGAGACAGAGTCTACATGAAAACCAAACAAACACATTGTGCACTGTGAACGAGCTCAGCTGCGAAATGTCCTGACTCAAGACAGCCTTTCATCCTGCAGGGGTCAAGAAAACAACTGCCATTAAGTCTATTACTGAGCTACCGATTCAGCCAATCTCTATAGTCCTATGGTCACTAAAGTGCTTGACATGCTACAGGGAGCAAGAACAACAGTAATTATTATATTTACATGTAAATCTTTACTTCAGTGAATACAGACTGTTCTATCCCACAGAATGGATCCGTGTACAAGGAAAGACAGGGAACGACCAAAAATAACACTATGCAATTACTAGAGGAAAATCTCTTCCACTGAATCTAACGGACAAAATATCCCACAGAGAAAGCCAAAAATAGAGAAAATAAAGGTTTCTGAAAATCAAAATCTCCCCCCTCCCCCAAAATCTAAAAATCATTGTGCATCTAGAGCATAACAAGTATTGAAAATGATGTATACATTGTGTTAGCAAAACTGCAAGCAAATGGCTAAATTAGGAGAAAAATGTGTTTCAAATGTGTCTGTGGACTCTCCTGTTTATGACATCATTGGCATATAAATCCACAGGTGATGTCATAAGCAGGAGACCCCAAAGTTTCTCCTAATTTAGGCATTTGCTTGAAATCTTGTAAATACAACATATAGATCATTTGGAACCATTTTTTTATTCCCAGTAACAGCAATGTTTGGGTGATTTAACTTCAAAGGACCCAGATAAACTAAGCAGTATTTTGTTCGATGTGATGGAGCCCAGCAGATTCCCAAACCTTTGTAACACATGGAGCAGAGGCGAAGGATAAATAGCTTTACAGAGGGAAAGAAAAATCAGAAAAAGCCCTTATGGGTTTTGAATCTCATGTGAGGCTTGAAAAGCACAAGGTTTACCTGTTTTTCCGCCCACTGATTTGCTACATGGAATAAAAGCAATAAATGCTACTGTATTTTTCATTGTTATTTTTTAACCCATCAGAGGAGCAGTTTTACCCTGCACCATTCTGGTCTGTATTGTTAGCTTGAATATGAAAGCTAACCTTGGCACTGCAGATCACAAATTCTTAGAGGGATAACTCACACTGCTCGCAGGAGCAGAAAGAAGAGATATATGTCACATGAAAAAAAAAATTGGGATATAACCTGCTAATGAGGCAGTTGAAAAGAAATTGTTATAGGGGGGTGGTAGAGGCATTATTATTTAACATGAATCTACACACCACAGAAATCCTAAACTTGCAGCGCTACCACCACTGCAAAGGATTCTGGGTAGGCATATGCAAGTAATGTTCATAATGATCACCTTTTGAATCTTTATCCTTTTTATACCTAGACCCTTTGGAGCAAATGCCGCTGTACTAGACAATCTTTGAACATAGCCCGGGACAGAGGTGCAGAGTCAGATAACCTCTCATGCACAGCTGTACTAGACAGTCTATACACATAGCCCGGGACAGAGGTGCAGAGTCAGATAACCTCTCATGCACAGCTGTACTAGACAGTCTATACACATAGCCCGGGACAGAGGAGCTGAGTCAGATAACCTCTCATGCACAGCTGTACTAGACAGTCTATACACATAGCCCAGGACAGAGGTGCAGAGTCAGATAACCTCTCATGCACGGCTGTACTAGACAGTCTATACACATAGCCCGGGACAGAGGTGCAGAGTCAGATAACCTCTCATGCACGGCTGTACTAGACAGTCTATACACATAGCCCGGGACAGAGGTGCAGAGTCAGATAACCTCTCATGCACGGCTGTACTAGACAGTCTATACACATAGCCCGGGACAGAGGTGCAGAGTCAGATAACCTCTCATGCATGGCTGTACTAGACAGTCTACACATATAGCCCGGGACAGAGGTGCAGAGTCAGATAACCTCTCATGCACAGCTGTACTAGACAGTCTGTACACATAGCCCGGGACAGAGGTGCAGAGCCAGATAACCTCTCATGCACAGCTGTACTAGACAGTCTGTACACATAGCCCGGGACAGAGGTGCAGAGCCAGATAACCTCTCATGCACAGCTGTACTAGACAGTCTATACACATAGCCCGGGACAGAGGTGCAGAGCCAGATAACCTCTCATGCACAGCTGTACTAGACAGTCTACACATATAGCCCGGGACAGAGGTGCAGAGTCAGATAACCTCTCATGCACAGCTGTACTAGACAGTCTATACACATAGCCCGGAACAGTGGCACAGAGTCAGATAACCTTTCATGCACAGCTGTACTAGACAGTCTTTACACATAGCCTGGGACAGAGGCGCAGAGTCAGATAACCTCTCATGCACGGCTGTACTAGACAGTCTATACACATAGCCTGGGACAGAGGTGCAGAGTCAGATAACCTCTCATGCACAGCTGTACTAGACAGTCTGTACACATAGCCCGGGACAGAGGTGCAGAGCCAGATAACCTCTCATGAACGGCTGTACTAGACAGTCTATACACATAGCCCAGGACAGAGGTGCAGAGTCAGATAACCTCTCATGCACAGCTGTACTAGACAGTCTATACACATAGCCCGGGACAGAGGTGCAGAGTCAGATAACCTCTCATGCACAGTAATACTAGACAGTCTATACACATAGCCTGGGACAGAGGTGCAGAGTCAGATAACCTCTCATGCACAGCTGTACTAGACAGTCTGTACACATAGCCCAGGACAGAGGTGCAGAGTCAGATAACCTCTCATGCACAGCTGTACTAGACAGTCTATACACATAGCCCAGGACAGAGGTGCAGAGTCAGATAACCTCTCATGCACAGCTGTACTAGACAGTCTATACACATAGCCCGGGACAGAGGTGCAGAGTCAGATAACCTCTCATGCACAGCTGTACTAGACAGTCTATACACATAGCCTGGGACAGAGGTGCAGAGTCAGATAACCTCTCATGCACAGCTGTACTAGACAGTCTATACACATAGCCCGGGACAGAGCTGCAGAGTCAGATAACCTCTCATGCACGGCTGTACTAGACAGTCTATACACATAGCCCAGGACAGAGGTGCAGAGTCAGATAACCTCTCATGCACAGCTGTACTAGACAGTCTATATACATAGCCCGGGACAGAGGTGCAGAGTCAGATAACCTCTCATACACGGCTGTACTAGACAGTCTATACACATAGCCCGGGACAGAGGTGCAGACTCAGATAACCTCTCATGCACGGCTGTACTAGACAGTCTATACACATAGCCCAGGACAGAGGAGCAGTGTCAGATAACCTCTCATGCACGGCTGTACTAGACAGTCTGTACACATAGCCCGGGACAGAGGTGCAGAGTCAGATAACCTCTCATGCACAGCTGTACTAGACAGTCTATACACATACCATGGGACAGAGGTGCAGAGTCAGATAACCTCTCATGCACGGCTGTACTAGACAGTCTATATACATAGCCCGGGACAGAGGTGCAGAGTCAGATAACCTCTCATGCACGGCTGTACTAGACAGTCTATACACATAGCCCGGGACAGAGGTGCAGAGTCAGATAACCTCTCATGCACGGCTGTACTAGACAGTCTATACACATAGCCCAGGACAGAGGTGCAGAGTCAGATAACCTCTCATGCACGGCTGTACTAGACAGTCTATACACATAGCCCGGGACAGAGGTGCAGAGTCAGATAACCTCTCATGCACGGCTGTACTAGACAGTCTATATACATAGCCCGTGACAGAGGTGCAGAGTCAGATAACCTCTCATGTACAGCTGTACTAGACAGTCTATACACATAGCCTGGGACAGAGGTGCAGAGTCAGATAACCTCTCATGCACGGCTGTACTAGACAGTCTATACACATAGCCCAGGACAGAGGTGCAGAGTCAGATAACCTCTCATGCACGGCTGTACTAGACAGTCTATATACATAGCCCGTGACAGAGGTGCAGAGTCAGATAACCTCTCATGTACAGCTGTACTAGACAGTCTATACACATAGCCCGGGACAGAGGTGCAGAGTCAGATAACCTCTCATGCACAGCTGTACTAGACAGTCTTTACACATAGCCCAGGACAGAGGTGCAGAGTCAGATAACCTCTCATACACGGCTGTACTAGACAGTCTATACACATAGCCCGGGACAGAGGTGCAGACTCAGATAACCTCTCATGCACGGCTGTACTAGACAGTCTATACACATACCATGGGACAGAGGTGCAGAGTCAGATAACCTCTCATGCACGGCTGTACTAGACAGTCTATATACATAGCCCGGGACAGAGGTGCAGAGTCAGATAACCTCTCATGCACGGCTGTACTAGACAGTCTATACACATAGCCCGGGACAGAGGTGCAGAGTCAGATAACCTCTCATGCACAGCTGTACTAGACAGTCTATACACATAGCCCAGGACAGAGGAGCAGAGTCAGATAACCTCTCATGTACAGCTGTACTAGACAGTCTATACACATAGCCCAGGACAGAGGAGCAGAGTCAGATAACCTCTCATGTACAGCTGTACTAGACAGTCTATACACATAGCCTGGGACAGAGGTGCAGAGTCAGATAACCTCTCATGCACAGCTGTACTAGACAGTCTGTACACATAGCCCGGGACAGAGGTGCAGAGTCAGATAACCTCTCATGCATAGCTGTACTAGACAGTCTATACACATAGCCCAGGACAGAGGTGCAGAGTCAGATAACCTCTCATGCACAGCTGTACTAGACAGTCTGTACACATAGCCAGGGACAGAGGGGCAGAGTCAGATAACCTCTCATGCACGGCTGTACTAGACAGTCTGTACACATAGCCCAGGACAGAGGTGCAGAGTCAGATAACCTCTCATGCACGGCTGTACTAGACAGTCTATACACATAGCCCAGGACAGAGGTGCAGAGTCAGATAACCTCTCATGCACGGCTGTACTAGACAGTCTATACACATAGCCCGGGACAGAGGTGCAGAGTCAGATAACCTCTCATGCACGGCTGTACTAGACAGTCTATACACATAGCCCGGGACAGAGGTGCAGAGTCAGATAACCTCTCATGCACAGCTGTACTAGACAGTCTATACACATAGCCCGGGACAGAGGTGCAGAGTCAGATAACCTCTCATGCAAGGTTGTACTAGACAGTCTATACACATAGCCCGGGACAGAGGTGCAGTCAGATAACCTCTCATGCACGGCTGTACTAGACAGTCTGTACACATAGCCTGGGACAGAGGTGCAGAGTCAGATAACCTCTCATGCACGGCTGTACTAGACAGTCTATACACATAGCCCGGGACAGAGCTGCAGAGTCAGATAACCTCTCATGCACGGCTGTACTAGACAGTCTATACACATAGCCCAGGACAGAGGTGCAGAGTCAGATAACCTCTCATGCACGGCTGTACTAGACAGTCTATATACATAGCCCGGGACAGAGGTGCAGAGTCAGATAACCTCTCATGCACAGCTGTACTAGACAGTCTATTATACACATAGCCCAGGACAGAGGTGCAGAGTCAGATAACCTCTCATGCACGGCTGTACTAGACAGTCTTTACACATAGCCCAGGACAGAGGTGCAGAGTCAGATAACCTCTCATACACGGCTGTACTAGACAGTCTATACACATAGCCCGGGACAGAGGTGCAGAGTCAGATAACCTCTCATGCACGGTTGTACTAGACAGTCTATACACATACATGGGACAGAGGTGCAGAGTCAGATAACCTCTCATGCACGGCTGTACTAGACAGTCTATACACATACCATGGGACAGAGGTGCAGAGTCAGATAACCTCTCATGCACGGCTGTACTAGACAGTCTATATACATAGCCCGGGACAGAGGTGCAGAGTCAGATAACCTCTCATGCACAGCTGTACTAGACAGTCTGTACACATAGCCCGGGACAGAGGTGCAGAGTCAGATAACCGCTCATGCACAGCTGTACTAGACAGTCTGTACACATAGCCCGGGACAGAGGTGCAGAGTCAGATAACCTCTCATGCACAGCTGTACTAGACAGTCTATACACATAGCCCGGGACAGAGGTGCAGAGTCAGATAACCTCTAATGCACAGCTGTACTAGACAGTCTATACACATAGCCCAGGACAGAGGTGCAGAGTCAGATAACCTCTCATGCACGGCTGTACTAGACAGTCTATACACATAGCCCAGGACAGAGGAGCAGAGTCAGATAACCTCTCATGCACGGCTGTACTAGACAGTCTATACACATAGTTCGGGACAGAGGTGCAGAGTCAGATAACCTCTCATGCACAGCTGTACTAGACAGTCTGTACACATAGCCCGGGACAGAGGGGCAGAGTCAGATAACCTCTCATGCACAACTGTACTAGACAGTCTTTACACATAGCCTGGGACAGAGGGGCAGAGTCAGATAACCTCTCATGCAGGGCTGATTCATCCTTAATGGGATCCCGTCAGCATGGAGGCTGGTTAGTGATTCTGTTTGAGGCTGTATTGTTTTCGGCAGTGTCTCTATATCAGCAGGAACATTCCATCGGTTTCCATGGTGACTCTACATTTAGCTCCTTGCCCCCCGATGCTGGATTTAGGTTGCTCCTCGCTGTCCCTCTTACCGGAATATGTCCACAATGAGCTGGAGAGCTGCGTCCTGCACCTCCGAGTTCAGATTCTGCTGCCACAGGTTTCTGCGCATCCGCATGTCCCCAATGTCCACCGGGGAGCAGAGGTGAGACAATTCCAGGTCATAGTGAAATTGGAGACACTCGATCCTGCAGGGATTACAGCACAGGTCAGGTTATTTGCAAACATATAAACAATATGTATTATCGTTCCACGGTTAGAATTTAAAAAGGACCACTCTGAACTGAAAATGATCTGCCCTGTGTTAAAGCATTTAAAAGGGCAGAAGCATTTATTATCTTTCTGCAGCATCCTCTTACTTAGCTCTCCAGCATCTGGCTGGATCCTGCAGTGAAAAAATACATCTCACAGGGCCATTCACCCACACACTTGTCCACCTGGTGTACAGCTGTACGCCTGGCATCCTTCAGAAGCAGAGAGTGGGTGGAGTTAAGGAAAGAGCTTTTCCTGGTGTGCAAAACTACACTGCATATTCCTATTGTGGCCTTACCACTGATTTATAGGGAGGTAAAAATGATGTTATGATCTCTTCCCCTTTTAATACATGACTTACAGCTTGCATGGCTTAGCAACAGCTGCACAGTCTATTGTCATCAAGAACACCCCAATCCTTTTCCACAGAATATTTATCCAACACGCAACAAGTTAGAGTATGATTAGCACTCTTGTTTTTCTTACCCAAGTGCATCATTTTAAATTTATCTATACTGAAACACGTCTGCCAATTAACTGCAAAGAGACTGAGACAGGATAGGGGAACGGGCAGAAAAAAGAAATCCTGTTCTATCTACGGTATATCATTATCTTTTGTGTGGACCCCATGCTGGCTCTAACAGGTTAAACGGTCTTACTACAAACCAGGCGCCTGCCTGCAATGTGGCCCTCCGTCCTCAAATGTCGGACAGCCCTGTGCTACAGGATTGTATATTAAGGCTATACCACAACCGCAAAACTGTCTCCTTACCGTGATATAAAGCTCTCTGCGGCTTCTACAGGCAGGTCAGGGACTTCAACCTCTTCGTTCACAGGGTATAAAATGCTACCATGGTCGATGTTAATTAAGACTAAATCCTCCGCTTCCTAAAAATAAAAAGAATAAAAATAATTATATCTTTAAAACTTTGTTTTATAAATTATATATATAAATATATATTTATATATATATATATATACACACACACACCTAATTCATTTGATCCAGAGTCACTGGGAATATCAGCAAGCTAAGGTGATTGCTGTAAAAGTAAACCTTAAAGTGTGCTTTAAGAACAACTCCTATAACACTAAGGCATGCAAAGTAAGGGTATTAGAGTTTTCCCTATTACAGTCCTACTCCTCTCTCAAACCCCCTGCTTATTGGATGCCACTGAACTGAAAGGCCAAGCTGAAATGTTCAAGGAAAAAATAAGTGTATTTCACATACATTAAAACACATGTACAGCAAACAGAACATGAGCTACACGGCACTGCCCCTTTAAGCGGGTTTTTTTTTTTGTTTTTTTAATTCAATTTTTGGATATTTGAGTAAACGTAATAATCATGTGATGTGTTAATTCTTTGATGCCATGGGTAAATTATATATAGTGTATACACAGGCACTTACAGACCTTACTAACTTCCTCGTAGTAGTCCAAGTGGCAGCCCATTAGAAAGGAGGTGGGCGCCATGACAAAATCCAGCATCTGGCGGGATAAGATGGGTACGAAGGTGTGCTGCCACTGCATGGGGTGCAGGTACAACATGAAACACTCCGCAACGAGCGTCAGCAGGGCCCAGTCCGCGGAGAAGAAGACCATCCTCTGCTCAGTGAGGATACAGGACATGATCTGCGCAAGATGGCGGAAAAACAAGTGCTAGAAGTGGAGCAGTCGCCGTGGCAACCCGTAGAATGGCGCTGCAGATCAGGTGACTGTTAGAACTTTACCCCAACGAATCACAAGGATATTAATTGGACTGCGGACGAATTACTCTTGTGACGGTAATAATAATTCAACTCTTTCAGGAAATAACACAACCTCTAGTGTCAGCAGTAATGTCCAATTCAATGTATTTGGCAGCAACTGGTGGAACTGCCTCTTTATACAGGGAGAAGGGCCTTTAATATACAGTATAATTGGGGGGTGCTCCCCGGTTACCTGGATTGGCATGTATTCCTCCAACCTCTCTAACTAGGGGTTTGTTTTCCGGTATTTTTGCAGGATTTCCGGTGTCTATCGGAATAATAATCCAGCACACGCGCTGTACACGTACCTGTAACACTACTTTGGGGGTAAAGCAGAGAAATGGGAGGTGAAGGTCCAAGTCGATGATCGGGCTCTCGGCGTCTTCCCGGGATGGAAAAACTATGTTAAGAGGCTTCATGGTGAACACCTGAGGAAGGGCACACAAACAAACACTCTTAAATACCTCTAATATAGAAGCACAAGTGAAAAGTCCATTGTCCCTAGTATGAGGATGAGCTGGCGTGTACGTTTGATAGTACGTTTGATAGTACACGCCAGTTTATCCTCTGACTGACAGCTGCCATGCTCCCATAGGAAGCAAGCAGCCGTCTGGTCGGCGACCGGCTCTCGCTGCAAGCGCAGAGAGTGACCCTTGTTTTTGCATGGGATCAACATGGGTCCCTCCTGCTGATCCCATGCAAAAATGAGGGTCTCTCTCTGTACTTGAGAGACGCTCGCATTCGGCTGTCAGAGCGGGGTGAGAATTTTTTCCCAAAGTATTAGCAAATCTAGCTAAATAAAAATAAACGGAAGAGGCGCAAATTAGGAAAAACAAGCACAAAATGTTACAAATACTCGCAAATTGCTCCTTACTCGTCTTTTACTTACTTTTTCCCCGCTGCCCTTGTTTGGTACATGACCCCATTAATTTGGTGCAAAAGTGTGAACAGCAGGACCACTCTGTTGGTTTCCATGATGGCTCCACTTTTAGAATTCATTTTGCCCCAGAATTGCCTTTTACAAATACCCCTCACTGTTTTCCCAGCATGCACCTCACGGTTGTTGTTTTTTGTATTTGTTTTCTATCTGGTAATAAGTGATTTCTGATCATTTGCAAAGTGAGCTATTAAATGATCTTATTTTTATATGGACACAACACACGGGTAAGTGTTTAATACACTTAATAAAATGAGTGCAGGTCTTTAATCCCGTACAGTAAGAAAGAAACACAAACAAGAAAATAGTTCCTACTTGAGCAGCATGCTCCCCACGCGTTTCACAATCTCAGATACCTTGCTAGCCATTCCACATTACAGACAGGTCACTTACAGAGCTCCTCATATGTGGAATAAGCTTCAACTAGTCTGAACTCCCCGTCTCACGGCTTCTAAAACCGAATGGAGCTGTAACAACCATTCCTATACCCTGCACATGTTTATTATAATTTTAGTTTTCTTTATGTATAATAGGTATTGTTTTAGAAAAATAGAAACATAGAATGTGTCGGCAGATAAGAACCATTCGGTCCATCTAGTCTGCCTTTTTTTTTTTTTTTTTGAGTACTTTTATTAGTCCCCCGTTCCCGGTCTTATAGCTAGGATAGCCTTGTGTCTATCTCACGCATGCTTAAAATCCTTGACTGTGTTTACCTCTACCACTTCTACTGGAAGGCTATTCCATACATCCACTACCCTCTCAGTAAAGTAATACTTTCATTAGTCCCGGGCCTTATCTTATATCTAGGATAGCCTTATACCTATCCCACGCATGCTTAAACTCCTTCACTGTATTAACCTCTACCACTTCTACTGGAAGGCTATTCCATACATCCACTACCCACTCAGTGATGTAATACTTTCATTAGTCCCTGGCCTTATCTTATATCTAGGATAGCCTTATACCTATCCCATGCATGCTTAAACTCCTTCACTGTATTATCCTCTACCACTTCTACTGGAAGACTATTCCATACATCCACTACCCTCTCAGTAAAGTAATACTTTCATTAGTCCCTGGCCTTATCTTATATCTAGGATAGCCTTATACCTATCCCACGCATGCTTAAACTCCTTCACTGTATTATCCTCTACCACTTCTACTGGAAGACTATTCCATGCATCCACTACCCTCTCAGTAAAGTAATACTTTCATTAGTCCCTGGCCTTATCTTATATCTAGGATAGCCTTATACCTACCCCATGCATGCTTAAACTCCTTCACTGTATTAACCTCTACCACTTCTACTGGAAGACTATTCCATACATCCACTACCCTCTCAGTAATGTAATACTTTCATTAGTCCCTGGCCCTATCTTATATCTAGGATAGCCTTATACCTATCCCATGCATGCTTAAACTCCGTCACTGTATTAACCTCTACCACTTCTACTGGAAGACTATTCCATACATCCATTACCCTCTCAGTAAAGTAATACTTTCATTAGTCCCTGGCCTTATCTTATATCTAGGATAGCCTTATACCTATCCCATGCATGCTTAAACTCCTTCACTGTATTAACCTCTACCACTTCTACTGGAAGACTATTCCATACATCCACTACCCTCTCAGTAAAGTAATACTTTCATTAGTCCCTGACCTTATCTTATATCTAGGATAGCCTTATACCTATCCCATGCATGCTTAAACTCCTTCACTGTATTAACCTCTACCACTTCTACTGGAAGACTATTCCATACATCCACTACCCTCTCAGTAAAGTAATCCTTTCATTAGTCCCTGGCCTTATCTTATATCTAGGATAGTCTGATACCTATCCCATGCATGCTTAAACTCCTTCACTGTATTAACCTCTACCACTTCTACTGGAAGACTATTCCATGCATCCACTACCCTCTCAGTAAAGTAATCCTTTCATTAGTCCCTGGCCTTATCTTATATCTAGGATAGCCTCATACCTATCCCATGCATGCTTAAACGCCTTCACTGTATTAACCTCTACCACTTCTACTGGGAGACTATTACATACATTCACTACCCTCTCAGTAAAATAATACTTTCATTAGTCCCTGGCCTTATCTTATATCTAGGATAGTCTGATACCTATCCCATGCATGCTTAAACTCCTTCACTGTATTAACCTCTACCACTTCTACTGGAAGACTGTTCCATACATCCACTACCCTCTCAGTAAAGTAATACTTTCATTAGTCCCTGACATTATGTTATATCTAGGATAGCCTTATACCTATCCCACGCATGCTTAAACTCCTTCACTGTATTAACCTCTACCACTTCTACTGGAAGACTGTTCCATACATCCACTACCCTCTCAGTAATGTAATACTTCCTGATATTACCTTTAAATCGTTGCCCCTCTAATTTAAGACTATGCCCTCTAGTTGTGGTAGTTTTAAATGTTATGTGTGTAACATCCCTCTGGACTGTCTCCCGGATATACTTGTGTTAGCAGCATTACATGTAAAGGGATAAAACAAGAGAAATAGAGGTTTCAAACAGGTCTGTGGCGTCTCATGCATATGACATCACCTGCTGCGTTATATGCAAATAAGCTCAATTTCTATGGGTCATTTGCATATAAGGCCACAAGAGGTCTCTTTACACGAGAGCACAATGTGTTCTTCCTGGTGATACTCTTTATAAATAAAATATAACCGTTATGTTAAAGGCGCAGAGGAGAAGAGCTACGAGGATTGACGCAGACGCAGATTTCTCTGCTAAGCTTTCACTGTAATAAAGCGGGTTTCTTTACCAGATTCAGGGGTCCGGGGGGAGCATTTGGGATTAGAGACAATTTTGCTGAAAATTCCTTAACCCGATCATTGACATCCACATCTTTGCAGGATTTCAGTTGTAGCATTAAACTGGAATTCGGATAAATAGTATATTAAAAAGGAAGAAAAATAAATAAATTATTTTTGGGGGGTGGGGGCTTAAAAAGGAAGCAATGCAGTATGTAAGCGCGCAAGCACAATATCTGTGCTGAAATGGAGACGAAATGTATGCTTAAAAATCTTTACACATGACTTAGTTCAAATTTGTATATATATGTATATTTTTACACCTACAAATAGAGATGAAGGCGTTATATGTACTAAAAATAAAATACGAAATTCTACTTTTTATAGTTTCAATTTTTGCTTAATGCTGCAGCATGCGGCATTAAGCCAGCGCTCTCTCTTTAAATGCTCACGCAAGCATGTTTTGCATATTTGTCTGCTCCACCCCTTTGTCTGTCGTTTGAAAATTCTGAATACAGCTGTATGTTTAGAACCGAGCATGCCCAAACCCCACCCAATGGGGCAAGCGTGGAGGTGACCTAAGAGAAATGAATTTTGGGAGTCCAGATTTATTTTTATGGGGGGGCACGGTGATTGGCTCTGACAAGGTGGCGGGGGAATGTCCTTTTCAGGATGATTCCCTCTAAGCATTGCGATGAGTCAGGCTGGGGCGTTCCATTAATATTATAGTATATAAATGTGCTATACTAACGAACCACTAATTACATTATAAAACCAGATCTTACCAAGACAGGCAGTCCTTCAGTGCGTTGTAATACGGGTACCTGGAGATTACGCAAACGGCGAAAGGAACATAGATTTCGCAGGCCTTGGCGTTCCGCGAGGAGGAATCCCAGAATGCGTGTCCGTTACACAAACCCAGTGCATCCTAAAAACATAAGTGTTATATGGCAAACTATACATTATATGGCAAACTAATAGCAAACTATACATTATATGGCAAACTATACATTATATGGCAAACTAATAGCAAACTATACAGTATATGGCAAACTATACATTATATGGCAAACTAATAGTAAACTATACATTATATGGCAAACTATACATTAAATGGCAAACTAATAGCAAACTATACATTATATGGCAAACTATACATTATATGGCAAACTAATAGCAAACTATACATTATATGGCAAACTATACATTATATGGCAAACTATACATTATATGGCAAACTAATAGCAAACTATACATTATATGGCAAACTATACATTATATGGCAAACTAATAGCAAACTATACATTATATGGCAAACTATACATTATATGGCAAACTAATAGCAAACTATACATTATATGGCAAACTATACATTATATGGCAAACTAATAGCAAACTATACAGTATATGGCAAACTATACAGTATATGGCAAACTATATCACACCGTGCATTATATGACAAACTACCAGGGAAAATAAGGTTTTCCTCCAACCCTTGCCAACCTCTCTAACAATAAAGAAGGATTACACCAGGTCTAATGAGATGAAACTAATAACTTGCCTATCAGTCTTCATCATGTTCATGGGTTGAAGGATAAAACTTACCAGGAAAGGTTAAAGCATCTTAACATGTATAGCTTGGAGGAAAGACGTAACAGGGGGGATATGATCGAAACATTTAAATAGATAAAGGGAATCAACACAGTATAGGAAAAGAGTATATTTATATGAAGATAAACTACCACAACTAGAGGACATAGTCTTAAATTAGAGGGGCAACGATTTAAAAGTAATATCAGGAAGTATTACTTTACTGAGAGGGTAGTGGATGTATGAAATAGCCTTCCAGCAGAAGTAGTAGAGGTAAACACAGTGAAGGAGTTTAAGCATGCATGGGATAGGTATAAGGCTATCCTAGATATAAGATAAGGCCAGGGACTAATGAAAGTATTACTTTACTGAGAGGGTAGTGGATGTATGGAATAGTCTTCCAGCAGAAGTGGTAGAGGTTAATACAGTGAAGGAGTTTAAGCATGCATGGGATAGGTATAAGGCTATCCTAGATATAAGATAAGGGACTAATGAAAGTATTACTTTACTGAGAGGGTAGTGGATGCATGGAATAGCCTTCCAGCAGAAGTGGTAGAGGTTAATACAGTGAAGGAGTTTAAGCATACGTGCGATAGGCACATGGCTATTCTAGATATAAGATAGGGAACTGGGGACTAATAAAAGTATTTAGAAAATTAGGTAGACTAGATGGACCGAATGGTTCTTATCTGCCGACACATTCTATGTTATGTACTCCTTCCTCTATTACAGTGCCGCCATCTTGTGTCTGTCTCACTGTCTGCCTGCTCCCTCCTACTACAGTGTCATACATCCTAAATATTTCCCTTCCTCCCTGGCGTGTGCAGTTCTGTCCGCAGACTCAGCAAATCATTTCTCTCAGGTCTATGTTCTCCTATTAGAGGAATAGACCCATGGAGGATAATGTCTGGTCTGCCACAGATAAAGGATACGATAATGCACAGGGGAGAGTATCCAAAATTCAGACACCTTAAAAAGCCATTTTAGACTGTTTATAATATAATGAATCATTTTGGTTACAATATACTGCCCGTTATATACTGCTCAGTACTCACGGAGGTTTTATACAATTGCTTTTGATTGAATGTATTTTGTCTACTTTTTTTTTTTTTAAACTACCATCTATAAACTCAGAATAAAAACAAATAAAAACTATAGAATAAAGCTGCAATGTTATAAAGATTACAACGTTCTAAAGTGGGAGATGATGTCACTCTGCATTATCCGTAGCGAGCTGAGCTCTCGTAGCAGGAGGAGGTCACCAGGTCTGGCCCTGTACAATGTATAGTTCAATAGATGGAATGTTTTAGTTTTGGAGTGCAGGGTAACGTGCGTACCTGGATGGATCTGTAGAACTGAACCACCACTCCGTATGTTCGGTTTCCACAGACGTCTGTAAAAACCAAAAAGTGGAAATGGTTCTCCTTGGGCTCCAGGGTCATCTTTAGTCCTCCTGGGGAAGCAAACATCAGATCTCGTGGGAACGTGCAGGGAATGAAGGAGAATCACACACATATAAAGGACATTACCGGCACGGTTATCTCTGTATTTATGGGATTTGTTTTGGGGTATGCATGCACTGGATGTTTTTGATGAAGGTCAGGTTCTAGAGGCGGAAGGTCAGGTTCTAGAGGCGGAACAGTCACCAAGATTTCTTCACTTCTAGAACTTCCCCAGAACTGCTCTCTATATACAGAAGTGTTGCATTCTTTTCTAGATTGTGCACTCTCTATCTTCTCTGTTTGGACCCTCGAGAACGCATGCATATCTTCCATTACATAACTGCCGCGGCAGTTACATCAGTGAGCGTTCAGATTGGCCGTTTGGGCGCCAAACTGTCAGCGCCGACGAATACTAACCCTATTAATCCCCGAACCCTAAAAACTTACCACTTACCCCAAGCCCTAACACTAACCCTAAAACTAAGCTTGATGATTCGACAATGCACATGGTAGCGCCGAACGGTCAGGCACTGTAAGTGCCGAGGTTGAAGCGGCCGCACAGAACAGTCCCATTCTGTAATAGACCTGCTAATCTGTAACGCACTGCAGCTAGGCCACATGTGCAGAACTCTGTCTCTTTAAATAAAAATGGAGAGACACAGGACGCACGACACAGTAAATAATCATACAAAGTTTGCCACATAATAACCAATCTCTCTCAAACCTTCACACCATTTGAAAGAAAAGAAAAAGAACTAAACAAACTAGTGTATGAACCAGTGATGGCTAGCCTTGGCACTTCTGATGTTTGGGAACTACATATCCCATAATGCCTAAAGGCGCCCGTGGGATCATTTAAGACAGGAATGGACAAAATATAGCTGCCTGAGGATCCTGGGATATGCAGTTCAAGTTCAGTCGTCACAGGTACAATCTGATTCTTCACCTCCAGTTATCCTTTTCAGATACTTGAGTAGAAGAATTCGAACAATCTTGCACTTCCTGTCTTTTTTTCTTGTGGGCATAGCGGATGTATTGCATCATCTCTATTTTATATATATATATATATTTTTTTTTTTTTTAAACTGTAACTGTCACTGCGGGGAATGTGATCCAATGCCAAGATAGCCAGCTCCACGATGACACCAGCCATACGTAGAAAGAATATTTACAGAAATGTACTGTAGTTTGGACAGAGGGAAAGAATACTAAACCTGCTAAGAACAATCCATATAAAATAGATAATCATGAACACACGATTACCTGGAAAGCAGAGGCCGGGCAAGCCATTCAGATCGATGTCCTTGGGCACACTGATGTCCTCCGACGGAGTCTCCTTTTGGTCATTCCCAATGCCATTGGTCTCTCCTTTGGTCTTGTCTTTCTTCTTCCTGAAAGAGCGCCTCTTGGACACTCTGTGAAAGTTACCCTGGCTGGAGGGAACGTGGCTCTCCTCTTTAGATACAAAAGGAGGGACAAAAACTGAGAGAATTTCGGGCTCGAGAAACTGCAAACTTTTTATTCCTTTTTGGGCAACCTGCGAGAAACGAAAGCAGCAGGCGTTATAGAGTCTTATAGTGACAGTTCCATCGCCAGTGTTCTTCTAGATGTACTGTATCATGTAAAGAAAACAAACAAACATCCGTTCCCTCAACAGTCCCGCCCATCTCTCCAGGCCCCTCCCTCTCTCGCCAAGCTCCTCCTTATTGGAAGGTCACTGAATTTAGAAGCCCCAGTGAAATTATTTTGAATTTAAACCTTCAAGAGAATTCTAACTTGTTTTAATGTAAAAATAACTGCATTTCATATATTACTAGTGTACATCATTATCAGACAGCCTGTGAGCAGTATATATATATATATATATATATATATATATATATATATATATATATATATCATTATCAGACAGCCTGCGAGCGGTATATATATCTCATTATCAGACAGCCTGCGAGCGGTATATATATATATATATATATATATCTCATTATCAGACAGCCTGCGAGCGGTATATATATATCATTATCAGACAGCCTGTGAGCAGTATATATCTCATTATCAGACAGCCTGTGAGCAGTATATATATAATTATCATACAGCCTGCGAGCAGTATATATATAATTATCAGACAGCCTGCGAGCGGTATATATATCATTATCAGACAGCCTGTGAGCAGTATATATCTCATTATCAGACAGCCTGTGAGCAGTATATATATAATTATCATACAGCCTGCGAGCAGTATATATATAATTATCAGACAGCCTGCGAGCGGTATATATATCATTATCAGACAGCCTGCGAGCGGTATATATATCATTATCAGACAGCCTGCGAGCGGTATATATATCATTATCAGACAGCCTGTGAGCGGTATATATATATCATTATCAGACAGCCTGCGAGCAGTATATATATATAATTATCAGACAGCCTGCGAGCGGTATATATATATCATTATCAGACAGCCTGCGAGCGGTATATATCTCATTATCAGACAGCCTGTGAGCAGTATATATATATCATTATCAGACAGCCTGTGAGCGGTATATATATATCATTATCAGACAGCCTGCGAGCGGTATATATATCATTATCAGACAGCCTGTGAGCGGTATATATATATCATTATCAGACAGCCTGTGAGCGGTATATATATATCATTATCAGACAGCCTGCGAGCGGTATATATCTCATTATCAGACAGCCTGCGAGCGGTATATATATATCATTATCAGACAGCCTGCGAGCGGTATATATATATATCATTATCAGACAGCCTGCGAGCGGTATATATATATAATTATCAGACAGCCTTCGAGCGGTATATATCTCATTATCAGACAGCCTGTGAGCAGTATATATATATCATTATCACACAGCCTGCGAGCGGTATATATATATATATCATTATCAGACAGCCTGCGAGCAGTATATATATCATTATCAGACAGCCTGCGAGTGGTATATATATATATCATTATCAGACAGCCTGCGAGTGATATATATATCATTATCAGACAGCCTGTGAGCGGTATATATATATATATATCATTATCAGACAGCCTGCGAGCGGTATATATATATATATATATATCATTATCAGACAGCCTGCGAGCAGTATATATATATCATTATCAGACAGCCTGCGAGCGGTATATATATATATCATTATCAGACAGCCTGCGAGTGATATATATATCATTATCAGACAGCCTGTGAGCGGTATATATATATATATATCATTATCAGACAGCCTGCGAGCGGTATATATATATATATATATATCATTATCAGACAGCCTGCGAGCAGTATATATATATCATTATCAGACAGCCTGCGAGCGGTATATATATATATATATATATATCATTATCAGACAGCCTGCGAGCGGTATATATATATATATATATCATTATCAGACAGCCTGCGAGCGGTATATATATATATCATTATCAGACAGCCTGTGAGCAGTATATATATCATTATCAGACAGCCTGCGAGTGGTATATATATATATCATTATCAGACAGCCTGCGAGTGATATATATATCATTATCAGACAGCCTGTGAGCGGTATATATATATATATATCATTATCAGACAGCCTGCGAGCGGTATATATATATATATATATCATTATCAGACAGCCTGCGAGCGGTATATATATATATATATATATCATTATCAGACAGCCTGCGAGTGGTATATATATATATCATTATCAGACAGCCTGCGAGTGATATATATATCATTATCAGACAGCCTGCGAGCGGTATATATATATATCATTATCAGACAGCCTGTGAGCAGTATATATATCATTATCAGACAGCCTGCGAGTGGTATATATATATATCATTATCAGACAGCCTGCGAGTGAAATATATATCATTATCAGACAGCCTGCGAGCGGTATATATATATATATCTCATTATCAGACAGCCTGCGAGCGGTATATATATATATATATATATATATCATTATCAGACAGCCTGCGAGCGGTATATATATATATATATATATCTCATTATCAGACAGCCTGCGAGCAGTATATATATATATATATATATATATATCATTATCAGACAGCCTGCGAGCGGTATATATATATATCATTATCAGACAGCCTGTGAGCAGTATATATATCATTATCAGACAGCCTGCGAGTAGTATATATATATATATCATTATCAGACAGCCTGCGAGTGATATATATATCATTATCAGACAGCCTGTGAGCGGTATATATATATATATCATTATCAGACAGCCTGCGAGTGGTATATATATATATCATTATCAGACAGCCTGCGAGTGATATATATATCATTATCAGACAGCCTGTGAGCGGTATATATATATATATATCATTATCAGACAGCCTGCGAGCGGTATATATATATATATATATCATTATCAGACAGCCTGCGAGCAGTATATATATATCATTATCAGACAGCCTGCGAGCGGTATATATATATATATATATATCATTATCAGACAGCCTGCGAGCGGTATATATATATATATATATCATTATCAGACAGCCTGCGAGCGGTATATATATATATATATATATCATTATCAGACAGCCTGCGAGCGGTATATATATATATCATTATCAGACAGCCTGTGAGCAGTATATATATCATTATCAGACAGCCTGCGAGTGGTATATATATATATCATTATCAGACAGCCTGCGAGTGATATATATATCATTATCAGACAGCCTGTGAGCGGTATATATATATATATATCATTATCAGACAGCCTGCGAGCGGTATATATATATATATATATCATTATCAGACAGCCTGCGAGCGGTATATATATATATATATATCATTATCAGACAGCCTGCGAGTGGTATATATATATATCATTATCAGACAGCCTGCGAGTGATATATATATCATTATCAGACAGCCTGCGAGCGGTATATATATATATCATTATCAGACAGCCTGTGAGCAGTATATATATCATTATCAGACAGCCTGCGAGTGGTATATATATATATCATTATCAGACAGCCTGCGAGTGAAATATATATCATTATCAGACAGCCTGCGAGCGGTATATATATATATATCTCATTATCAGACAGCCTGCGAGCGGTATATATATATATATATATCATTATCAGACAGCCTGCGAGCGGTATATATATATATATATATCTCATTATCAGACAGCCTGCGAGCAGTATATATATATATATATATATATATCATTATCAGACAGCCTGCGAGCGGTATATATATATATCATTATCAGACAGCCTGTGAGCAGTATATATATCATTATCAGACAGCCTGCGAGTGGTATATATATATATATCATTATCAGACAGCCTGCGAGTGATATATATATCATTATCAGACAGCCTGTGAGCGGTATATATATATATATCATTATCAGACAGCCTGCGAGCGGTATATATATATATCATTATCAGACAGCCTGCGAGTGATATATATATCATTATCAGACAGCCTGCGAGCGGTATAGGTATATCTATATCTATATCATTATCAGACAGCCGGCGAGCGGTATATATATATATATATATATATATATATATATATATATATATATATATATATATATATCATTATCAGACAGCCTGTGAGCGGTATATATATATATATATATATATATATATATATATATATATATATATATATATATATCATTATCAGACAGCCTGCGAGCGGTATATATATATATATATATATATATATATATATATATATATATATATATATATATATATATATATATATATATATATATATATATATATATATCATTATCAGACAGCCTGCGAGCGGTATATATATATATATATATATATATATATATATCTCATTATCAGACAGCCTGCGAGCGGTATATATATATATATCATTATCAGACAGCCTGCGAGCGGTATATATATATATATATATATATATATATATATATATATATATATATATATCATTATCAGACAGCCTGCGAGCGGTATATATATATATACATATATCTCATTATCAGACAGCCTACGAGCGGTATATATATATAATATTATCAGACAGCCTGCGAGCGGTATATATATATATATATATATAATCATTATCAGACAGCCTGCGAGCGGTATATATATATAATCATTATCAGACAGCCTGCGAGCGGTATATATATATATATATATATATATATATATATATATATATGTCATTACCAGACAGCCGGCGAGCGGTATATACAACATTAATAGGGCCCAAGATATCACATGATTTGTACGCCTCATAACTCCAACCATCACCACATGCAAAACAAAATAAAATTAGCATTAAAACTATAGGGGTCCGTTCAAACCCCCAAACCTGAACTTTGCATATTCCAAAGAGTAAAAGCACAAAGGAATAAAGAGTTACATAAGGACGGAACAGATATATTGTTATATTGACAGGTAAAGAGATATAGGTTATCATTCAAACATAAAACTACCTAAAGTAAGGAGTCAGGGTAACAAACATGGAGATCACCAGTCACATATGAAAGATGTATAAACTAATATATTGTCCCAAAGCATCAACGAGTTTCCAAAACTGCTCTCTACCTGCAAGTTGGGAAAGCCAGTCCCCACATTGCTTGAGCGTTAAAGGTCAGCCTGTCCTGTTAGGAGGTGACATTTCTTCCTGGGCAGGTCTATTGCCTCTGGATGTCTGCCAAGAAACTTGGAGCTGGTCCAGGATGAGCAAGACTGTATATCCAAGGGACCACGTGATCGGTAAGACTGGAGAAGCAGACGTTGGATAATCAGCTGATCCTTGTCAATTCTTCTGTCTGTAACAGCTGGGAATACCCCTCGTAGTGGTTTCTGACCACATTATGTAACCAGTCATCGAAAAAAAAATGATCTACTAATTTCAGAACTGTTCACAGTTTATTGCATAGAATATACTGGTGTGAACTCAGCTGCTGCTTTCTACTTGGCTTCTGTTTCCCAGCATTGCCGCCAATTGCTGCTCTTCTCCTCCTTTTCCCAGCATTGCCGCCAATTGCTGCTCTTCTCCTCCTTTTCCCAGCATTGCCGCCAAATTGCTGCTCTTCTCCTCCTTTTCCCAGCATTGCCGCCAATTACTGCTCTTCTCCTCCTTTTCCCAGCATTGTCGCTGATTGCTGCTCTTCTTCTTTTCCCAGCATTGTCGCCAATTGCTGATCTTCTCCTTTTCCCAGCATTGTCGCCAATTGCTGATCTTCTCCTTTTCCCAGCATTGTCGCCAATTGCTGATCTTCTCCTTTTCCCAGCATTGTCGCCAATTGCTGATCTTCTCCTTTTCCCAGCATTGTCGCCAATTGCTGATCTTCTCCTTTTCCCAGCATTGTTGCCGACTGCTGATCTTCTCCTTTTCCCAGCATTGCGGCCAGTTGCTGATCTTCTCCTTTTCCCAGCATTGCCGCCAGTTGCTGCTCTTCTCCTCCTTTTCCCAGCATTGCAGCCAATTGCTGCTCTTCTCCTCCTTTTTCCAGCATTAACTGAAGTAGGAATAAAACTGAAGTGAATGGATCGATAATAAAACCCAGAGGACTGGCGTGATCAGCAAACAAACAGTGGTTTCCATGTCGGGGGTCTCACTTTTGTGCAGTTTTCACAATTGTTTTATTCTATGTGTCTGGTATTTTGTGCAATATCTATTTCTGCTTCTTGGACCCTCCTTACTTCTCTATTCCATTTGACACCATGCCTTGCACGTCCTTGGGTTCTAATGTAAGGTATTTAACTATGCAATTGAAAGCCTGGAATTGGAAAACAGTGGTGTCACTGGGGGTCCCCCCCCCCCCCACCCCATGCACCCCAATTTAAATTGGAAATCTGTTTGAGCAACAAGGGTGCAGGGGCAAGCCCTGCTTGTGCAACGAGGGTGCAGGGGCAAGCCCCGCTTGTGCAACGAGGGTGCAGGGGCAAGCCCCGCTTGTGCAACGAGGGTGCAGGGGCAAGCCCCGCTTGTGCAACGAGGGTGCAGGGGCAAGCCCTGCTTGTGCAACGAGGGTGCAGGGGCAAGCCCTGCTTGTGCAACGAGGGTGCAGGGGCAAGCCCCGCTTGTGTACAAGAAGGAAAGAAAAACAAGAATTGTATTTGTTCCCATAGGATTTTTATTACATATGAGAAAAGGGATATATGAGAAATAAATAAACAGAGCTCATGTTCCCCCTAACGGTCCAGGATTTAGGGTTTACCCAATTTGTTTTAAAACAAAAAACAGGTTTTATTTTTGAACAACTGGGTAATCCCTAAATCCTAGACTGGTTGGGGGTGTGAAGACTGGTTTGGGGATAAACTAAGCGGAAGGTCTATGGGGAAGTACTTACTATCTAGGCAAAAACTCCTTGTGAAAGATAGAGGTTTTTTTCTTCCCTCTTCCCTCTGGTCACTAGCAGCATTGTTTAAGAACGTTGTGGGTTTCTGAGAAAATGAACAATACAGAGCAGTGATTCTATGACATAGAGCTCTGTTTTTTGGGGTTTAAACCATTATCAGGTTCCACATTTTCACTCATTTAAATCAGAGTGTCTGGTCCGGGGGCCCACGGGGCAGCTGCTTTGGTCCCCCAGGAATGAATGGGCCCTGGGCAGCTGCCCCATTTGGCCATGCTTTTTTTGGGGGAAACACAAACAAAGAAAAAAAGGATTACAAATTAAATTCACAAAACAAACCCGAGCTGGTACCACACAAGGCCACACACCAGTATGTAATTACATGTTCATGACATAATTTAACGCACGCCATCATAACGCACTGCACATCTTATTAATTAAACGACATCATATATAATTAAAAACACACACTGCACTTGAGAAGGAAGGAAGGGCTGTGATAACGAAACCAAACACACACAGAGATTGCAGAATAATTAATTGCACATT